>JANRMT010062814.1:128533432-128568205 GCA_026402145.1 Polypterus bichir lapradei
ATAACAATAGGATTGCCAGCCTTCTTTGTTTTGCAAAAAAGTGACTAAAAACAGGAAGGGTACTTGACCCTTAAAACTCTCCTGCAGTATCCCTAAAAAGAATAATACAAATGAAATGAAGAACATAGGTCAAAGTATCTCGCGGGCAGGATGCAGCAAACTATTATTTGGTGGACCCCAGATGCAAATACCGTTTATGACAGTTCTGAGACCTTTCTGAGACAGCACTGTGGGAATGCTAGTTTGATGACAAGGAGATGAAGGGGAGAATGTTAGAGGGAGGAGTGTTAGAATGGAAGTAGGGATTGTTGCATGTTATACTAGGGGTGGCATGCAATATACTGGTGAAGTGGTTAAGGTGTTGAACAGAAGGAGGTGCAACAAGATGAAATGAAAAAAGTGGGATACACTTTAGTGTGTGTTTCAGGCCATGAAGCAGTTATGAAAATAATGGGACTGGTCTGCTTGTGAAAAATGTGATTTAAATAAAGAGCATTAGTAAGCATGTTGAACAATGTTGTAGTTTTAAAGATGACAGTTGATAAACCACCAATGAATATTCATGATGTGTGCACCATGGACTGACAAAATAGAAAGACTTAAAGCTGAAGTTTGGGAAGATTGCTGTTAATGAACAAGGGTGTTTGAGACTGGAGCTGACTGAACTGATTGAACCTGTGGAAGTCAGTACTTGTAACGAGGAAGTTCAGATGATTGCAGTTTTAGCATCAGAAATGATAAGGCTGAGGGGATTATGTAGTTTGGTGCTGTAATGAAATTTGTTATATGAAAGAAATTAGTAAAAAATAAAAATGGAATATAGTAGACTGTATAGTTAGGTAGCGGTAGAACAGCAGCTGATAAGGAAAAAATACTAAAGTAATGCATTAATTGATTTACTATTTTGGTCAGTCACATGGAGTAACACCAAGAGGAAGTATAACCCAGCCTGAATAAGAGTATGCAAAAAATAATAATTTACTAAAGCACAGACACCAAGAGCAAAACCTGATGTGGCAAAGGCATGTGAGAAGAAGTTGTGTCTTAAGGGATGGGTATAAAATTAAAAAAAACACTAAGAGAAGAAACTGCGTGAAAATAAGTTTAAGCTTAGGGTATAAAACCAACTGCATTTACATTTTCAGTATTGGTTCTGTTTCACTATAAACTGACTCTGCATGTTTAAAAATTAGATACCTAGCAGGATGTTACTTCTTGCAGGATGTTAATGGTCACAACAGGGAACTGACTTCTTGCACTTTTGACACACTCCGGCACAATCTTATGCCTTCTGGTTTTCTTGCTAAAGCTTTTCTTTAATATCTAAATACATGCTGCTGTTGTGCTCAGGAGACTCTGAGTGCCTAACTGTAGGTGTGAGCGAAAGCAAGTTCTATTCAAGGTGGGCTTTTGCCATGCACCAGTTGCAGCAGTGACATGCTCCTGCTCCCTTTAACAATGCAAAAACTACCTGACCTTGTGTGTAACAGTTTATGAAACTTAGTGGTCAAGTGGTTTCACAGCAGTGTCTGGGACATTACCATGCAATGATGCACTTCAAGATGCACCTTCATATCACATCTTTCATTGATCATTCAATTTAAGCTTAAATCTAAGGGAATTTCTCTATGCGGAAAAATTTGTAGCAGGGAAAGAAAACTTTGAGCTTCCAATTATGTCCACTTCAAATTATACACATATTTCACTTTCATACCCCAGAGAGCAGTACATATTCACAAATATAGTAAAATAACATACAACACTAAAAGTAAAATGCTGAAGACAAAACACTTTTACTTATGAATACAATCATTCAGAAACTAAGTAATAAATTAAAATCAATTTAGTATTCAAAATAAACAGTATATAAACAGCAGTACATGAACAAATCATAAAAGGAATTAAAAATGAAAAAAATGAAGAGCCCAAAGGTAGAAATTTTGTGATCCTCCCATTCTCTATATACATAAATGTGCATGCGTGTGTGTATCTCACTTTGGCCACTTACCTCCTATAGTGGTTTCCTGAAATTCATCAAACTGTCCTTTGACAAATCGTAGAACTAGACTGGACTTGCCTACTGCCATGTCACCCAGAAGCACAAGTTTAAATTGGCAAATCTTGGTTTGAGCCAGGCCATTGGGCCGAGCACTCCCTCTGGTGGCCATCTAGCAGAGATAAGGTAGACACGCCGCAGTATAGTAAATGAGAGCAGAAATACTTGAGAAAGCAGTGCTGCTGCTCCCACTCAGCTCCTTAAAGAAAACATAACAAAAAGACAATTTTGCTTAATTGTATAATTACATTTTAGACTTAAACTGTTATTATATTTTATTAGAAAATTGATTTTTACAAGATAAAAAGTTGGAGATACCAATGCAATTAAATGCCAAGATGACAGTGCAATTAATAACATACTACACTGGTAACATATTCTGATAATTGACTTTATATTTAGTAACATGTCAGTGACATTTATAAAGGTCTATGCAACAGTTTTAAATGTCTTGCAACAGTATTCAGTAACTTGAACAAATGAATCATATTAATGAAAACACAACATCTCCTACTGGATGCTAGATGGCAGCCTCCCTGGGTTGCAGCGGTGTCTCGGACTTCCCCAGGGCTTCATGGGGGTTGGAGTTTGGTGCAGCCCTGTTGGGTTCCGCAGGCGCTGCCAGGGGGTGCTGCAGCAGGAGCTGCTGGCCCCTTTTGGGCACTGGTTTTGCCACACCTGGAAGTGCAGCCGAATGTCGGCAATCAACCACATGGAGCACTTCCAGGTACTCAATAAAAGGAGCCAGCGACCACCACTCAGCAGCCAGAGTCGGGTGGAGGAGGACAAGGTTGCCTGGAAGGCGTGGTGGTGAAAAGGAACAGTGCTTTGTGTTTGTTGGTGCTATGTTTGGAACTGTGTTGTGCCTGTGGGGATTATGGGGAAGACGTGCCCCACATGTGAAGAGAAATAAACAGTTTGCTTTTTTTACGTGTGCCTCCGTGTCCAGTCTGTGTCGGGTTGGGCGCAATATAGCACCTTTCTTACAACACATTCTTTCTGTTGTGCCATATTTACCAGTGAAATTAAGGCAGGTGTTGTCCAGCAAGTATTACAATGAATTCAAAGTCCAACTGTATGCAACTGCACTTCTTGCTTTGTAATTATTTATTTTACTTCATGACTGGTGTGTGATCAAAGTTTTCACTTGTGAGCCAAAAAAAGGACACTAGCACAGACCCAAGTGTCACTATTGCATTTCAAAAGTATTTGTTTGGTTAATCATTTTCCAATTACTACATTCCAAAAGTGAAAGCATCAAAAGTACATTAGCATAGCATTAGGAGCCTTGTTTCTCTTTGATACACCCAATAAGGTTTGATTGCTCCCTAACCGCATTATCTTGATGCTCAGCATTCTCAATTAGGAAGGAAAATTCGAGATCAGTCCTATCTGAAGCTCATTAAAACGTGACAATTCCCCATTCTTACAACTTCCCCTTGCTCTGCCAATAAAAACAGCTTCACAATAACAAAATAAAAAAGGAAAAGTGAGGTTTGGCCAGCATGAGTGAGAACAGCATAATTATATGTAAATAAACTTGTCTTTCCCACTAATGTGTGATGAACCTTGAATCAGTTTACATGCTACCTAACGGTAGCTTACTAGCTTTTTGTGTGCACTGGCATAGACAGTATCAATAAGTGAAAATAAAAAATGAAAAGAATGGCAATTATATCAGTAACCTTGATGTCTAGATTGCAGTATCCAAAAGGGTAGACTTCACCTTGGCATTAAAACACCAGATCGGCCACTTTATTGTTTAACTGACAGGCATTATAAATATGCAATTTCTTAACTACACTGCAATGCAAATGCATGTGATGCAATTAATTTTGGCACAGTTTTATCATGTCTTGATTAAAAACACATCAACCAAATGATCGCTTGCTTTTCACTACGGCACACAATTTTCATGCCAGATTAGTATGTTTTTAATTATGGAACAATAAAGAGATGCAAAAATTAAATGCACCACATGCATATGCATTGCAATGTAGTTAACATATTGGATTTCACTTATAGTATACCAGTTTTATCTAAATGTAATTTGTAGACTTAGAGAAAGCTTATAATAATGTATTCTTTGGTATTTTGTGGTAGGTACTTAAAGGCTACAGGGTCCTCAAACTTACTGGGTGCCATTCTCTATTTGTCTGTATTTGGTGTTATTATACTTAATGATCAGTTAAATAATTTTAGGTGGGTCCAGGATTTCACAAAGAGTACACTTTTTCTGTCACTGCTATTTGGGAGATTCAGACAGGATACAAAAACTGCCAAATCTGGGATAGGGTCCACTTTGCAGACATGAGAGCTTCATCTTTGCTGAGTAAAATAAGTACTGTACATTGGACCTTTTCAAAAGTAATGGTGTAGACAATCATGAGATTAATCAATGGACTAGTGCAGCACTAGAAATACAGCATTCAGTGTAAGGCTAGTGGTGAAGTGGGATTTAGGTACTCATAGAAAGCTTTTCATTTAATGGAAAAATCTATATTCCTATCCTTACCTACATTCATTAGCTTTGGGTAGTTACAAATTATGAGATCACAGTAATCCACCAAAATCAAGTTCATGTTCATACTCAGTTAGTGGCTGAATAAAAACATTTCTCTTCCTGATCAAGAGAAGCCAGTTTGGATGGTTTGGGGTACCCATTAAAGATGAACCCGTTTGTCCCCTACAAAGAGAATACACTGGTAGGAGACAAAGCTGAGAAGTCAAGACAAGCGGGAGAGATTTTATCAAACACATGAAAATTGAACATAACAATCTTAAACCTGCTTAATCTAATTCAGGGCCACTGAGGGCTAATCTTATCTCTGCCACACAAAAGTGCACAGACAAAAGAACGCAGTGACAAATGCACAGAGGAAAAGTGTGTGCGTCAATAAATGAGAACAGCCAGTAATCCTCGTCCAAGTTACTTTTACTTACTGCAAAGATTTTTTTTAATAATATAAATTATATATATATACAGTACAGGCCAAAAGTTTGGACACACCTCCTACTTCAATGTGTTTTCTTTATTTTCATGGCCATTTACAGCACTCCATCACTCTCCTTCTTGGTCAAATAGCCCTTACACAGCCTGGAGGTGTGTTTGGGGTCATTGTCCTGTTGAAAAATAAATGATCGTCCAACTAACCTGACTTCTGCACAACACAACTGCTGGTCCCAACCCCATTGATAAAGCAAGAAATTTCACTAAATAACCCTGATAAGGCACACCTGTGAAGTGAAAACCATTTCAGGTGACTACCTGTTGAAGCTCATCGAGAGAATGCCAAGAGTATGCAAAGCAGTAATCAGAGCAAAGGGTGGCTATTTTGAAGAAACTAGAATATAAAACATGTTTTCAGTTATTTCACCTTTTTTAAGTACATAACTCCACATGTGTTCATTCATAGTTTTGATGCCTTCAGTCATGAAAATAAAGAAAACACATTGAATGAGGAGGTGTGTCCAAACTTTTGGCCTGTACTGTATATAGCATAACAAAATATACAACACAAGGAGAAACACTATACACATAACACAAATGAAGAATCACAAAGAATCAAAAGGTTGTACCAGTTCATATGTCAATAGTAACTGCTGCAGGTAGCGATTAACCTGGACATATCTTGATTTGATTTTTAAAAGGCTTACTTTTCACACACAGACTACAAACAAGGAAATATACAAACCATTACTTATAAGATATTAATACACCATACTAAATCACATTTTCCATTTATATTTGTAGCATAACATGCCTTATGTTTAAAACTATTCACAAACTCTTCAAAAGCAGGGGGAAGTCATCACATGGCACAAAACATTAAGCTAATAACATTTTAACATGCAAGGGATTTGCTGTGTTTGTACTGGAAGTATCTAAAAAATTATCCACTGCAACTATGCAAAATGAAATCAACAGCCCATTAGCTGTGTTTATTAGTCTCTGCACATTATTTTTTCTTTCCACAATGGTCACAGTGCTCTTTTGTCATGCCAACTAGCTGTTTGTTGAGGTAAAATTGTTGTTGAGGTCAAGACATTTATTATTTATTTATTTATACATACCAAACTAGCCTATTACCACCACTAATCTATTCTGGCAGGGATAAAGCACACAGTTGTTCCTAAAACATTTAATAAGGTCAAAGAACATACTGAACAACCGATTTCTCCATCCAGAAATCTTTCATATCTCTGAAATATTTTGGCCTAACTTATGGTCTCCTCTCTTTATTCAGTGAACTGTGACTGGCAGAAAAAGAAGTGCTTCACAGCTATTTTCATAGTGTTTGATGCTACACCTTTGTCTGCACTTTCTTTTTTTAATTTGAAAAATATATTTTACTGAATCTCATCTGAACACAGCTCTCTGTACCAATCACAATCATAAACAAAATCTCAATTTAAAAAATCCTCCCCATTTTACTTTGCTCTTGTCAGCATGACCTTTTTTCTATCATTCCTTTGAAACCCTCATTTGGTAAACTGAGAGTTTATTAATTGGGAAAACATTTATTGAAACTCATTCCATTTTTCTTTTGTATCTAACACTGTCTGGATTCTTCCTATCTTTCGAAACAGTAAAAAACATAATCTGTAGATTAAAATTGCAATCATCAGAATTCAATTCATATGGACCATAAGATCAGGTTTTTGAGGCCAAAACAATTTTTCCCTATCACTCTTTAAGAGATTTAGCAACAATCAATTGTGCAGGAAATCAACAATATGCTCTGTAGCATAAACATCGCCTTACAGATGTAACTGGCACTGCAGATTTCTAAGTCTGACCCTGGATTCTTTTTTTTGTTTTCCTCCTTATCTTTCCCACTATTCTTTTTGAACAAGATGACTTACATTTGTTCCTAATAATTAAATCATTTTTGTTGGTAGGCTAGTGCCCTGCCCGGGGTTTGTTTCCTGCCTTGCACCCTGTGTTGGCTGGGATTGGCTCCAGCAGACCCCCGTGACCCTGTAGTTAGGATATAGAGGGTTGGATAATGGATGGATGGATTTCTTGATTTAGTGGTACAAGAATTAACCAAGGTAATGAATGACAAACGGTTTTCTCTTGTCAGTTTTATCTACTATTTTCTACCACAAGTTCAACAAATGATTCTTAGGACATGGTTCTATTTAAATATGTAGAATTTCATTAATTTTGTTTGATTTTCTTAAACAATGTAAGGGACTATCATTATTTTCACACCTTTAGAATTATGTGTTGCCTAGCATTAGATCCTAGCAAGACTAAGAAAGTTATATTTTGGAACAAAAAAACTGTAAGCAAGAAGCACTTAGGGCTTTATTTTATCACTGTTTTTATTAATGGGAACTCTGAATGAATATAATGGGATGCTCTGATTTTGATTCTTGTGTTTTTAGTTTTTTAGATTTGAGGCAACTATTTACTAATAGTTCAACATTTATTTCAAGCTGAGTGTACTCCACCTTCCCATAGCTCATTCTATTATTATGCTTTCCTGACAGAGTAATTCTTAATTCACTGTTAAAGTATCTTGGAAAAGTATATAGTCCCTTGAGCAAATCTGAAATTTTAACTTCTACACTGAAATTGTGTGTTCTGTTTTATTTCATGGCACAGAACTCAACATTGTTTTATTTTATTGTGACATCTTATCTAAGTTCAAATAAAAAAAATTTAGAAGAAGAAAAAATGCCAATATGGTTATTGTATAACAATTCAATCCCTGCACTTCAATACATTTTTTTAAGCAATAACAGTTTAAATCTTTTGGGATAAGTATATCAGCTTTGTACACTGTTCATAAGTAATTTTGGCCCCTTCTTCCACAGAGATTTGCTCTAGGGTGATGACACCTATGAACCACAATTTTTAAATGATATCACAGATTCTCAGTCCCTGAGACTTCTACTAATACCACACTTAGGTTTGGTGTTTTTTGAAGTTTAGCCAAAATGCTATTATCTTGTTCAGAGCTCTCATTTGATTAGAAACTTTTTTCTAAATTGCAGCAAGGTCATTCTCATGCTGTTTGCCAAACTCCAGACATGCTTTCAAGAGGTCCTTTTTGAGAAATAGTTTTTCTGAACCACCATCTCACACAAGACAGTGTTATGCAGAGCTCTTGATATGGCTGACTGCTGCACCTTTACTCTAGTCTCAGCTACTGAACTCTATAGTTTCTTCATAGTGATTGCTGGTCTCCCTGTGGTTTCTTTCACAAGTCCTCTTCTTATTTGTTATAAGAGTTTTAAGGGATGACTTTTTCTAAGCAGCATGTAGGTAGTTCAAAACAGCTTCAATTTCCTGATAATTGAACCAGCAGTGGCTACTGTAACATCCAGGCACGTGGATATTGTTTGTATCCTTTCCTAACCTTGGGAATTTGAATTATTTTATTTTTAACTTCTTTGGAATGCCTTTTAACCTTCACTTTCACAATTGTCCTTCAGATTTATAATCTTAACGACGATTCTTTAACTGTGAGGATTGTATCTAGAAAATGTGGCAGTTATTTTAATAATTCACTGGTAAATACCAACTGTATCCTAGCTAAGCCCATGTCACATTATGCGGCTTTTCCAATGATTGTCAGTTGTAGCATTCATTTTACATAATCTTAGCGAGCCAGAGGTAGTTGGTGGCTCACTCCTGTAGAGCTGGTTGCCCATTGCACCAAACCCAGCAACTCACTGCAACTAGTCTATGACTCACTCCAACAAAATAAAACATATTTGATTTTGTCTTTAGTCATAGGGGTGGGACTAGTCTGCACGAGAACTAACAACCCATGAATGCTCATCTGGAAGAACAAGACATAGAATGTAGCAACAAGGAATAAAGAACACATGTGTTTTGAACCTCGCAAACAGAAGAAAGGCTCATATTTGTGATACCTCATATCTTACATACTGAAACAAAATGGAAAAAAGAAAGAAGGGTTCAGCCTGTGTCTGAACTCACTGTAGCTGTTAACCTTTCAAACCCTTGGCTGTCACTAAAAAGGTCAAACACGGCTGTGCTGGAAAGTCAGCACTCAGATGGTAAAGTAAATATGCAGTGATTTTCAGTAATTTAAACTGATATGGTTATGGTCAGTGACTGAGGTCAGTAAATCTGACATAACCCACGACTATAAGTCCCATAATGTAACACTGGTTTTAGGCAACTGTTTATCATCCTGTTTAAACTTAGAATTTATCTATTTGTCACATTAAAATTTCACATAAAACAGTTTTGAGTTTCAATTTATTATAATGAAAATATCATAGTACATTAAATGTCATTGTAGGATTTTTTATTCAGTAAAATTTGGTCAAGGGACGAAATACTTTTCCAAAATACTTAATTAACAAAACACTTTTAAATTAATATATAATTTTAAATTCTCCCTGTTTCAAATTTATCTAAAGTCATACAATAAATGCATCAAAACAGTTAAAAACACTCCTATATTTAAGCATTTTTACATCTGATAATTTCTTTTAAGGTATGTTTCAGAAAATCATGAGTACTAATGCAAAAAAGACCTCAGATGAATATTATTATGAATATTATTATGATTATAAAACATACTATGTTTTTATTTTTCAAAACAAGAAAGTAGAGTAATGCACTTAGGAAACAAAAAAAAGATAATTGTAATTCAAAATATAAGGAACTGTTTTACACTTTGCTGAAATAATAGAAATACTGCCTGTACTGGAGCTCTGAACAAGTTCCCCATCGTGATTAGTAAAGCTGCACTATTCTTTGTTTTATTGGCATACACATACAGTGTTAGTGTATATGTGATTCTTCTTTTTAAGTAATTTGTACAAAGTAACATAATGTTTTATACAGTGGGTATAGAAAATAATCACCCCCTTTAAAATATTCCCATTTATTTTGCTTTACAGCCTTAAATGACAACACACACACACAAAATATTTCTTCCCAGCTTTACTTACTCAATGCAACCTACTGTATAACATCCAAGTGAAAGATATCACAGCTACAGTTCAGAAAAAATATAAAAAAATCAAAAACAAGACATACTGAGATTAATAAAAGATCACCCACACCAAATGTCAATATTTGGTTGAACCACCTTTTGCTTTAATGACAGCCTTGAGTCTGTTGGGATACTCCTCTATCAGCTTTGCACATCTAGACTGATCAATATTTGCCCACTCTTATTTACAGAACTGTTCAAATTCAGTCAAATTGGATGGTGAGCATTGATGGACTGCTATCTTCAAATCTTTGCACAGATTTTCAATGGGATTTGGGTCTGAGCTCTGACTGGACCACACAAGGATATTCACTTTTTTCTCCTTCAGCCACTGTGTGGTCAATTTTGCTGTGTGCTTCAGGTCATTGTTGTGTTGCAAGGTGAACATTCTGCCCATCTTCAACTTTCTGGCAGAGGGTAGCAGTATTTCCTCAAGAATTTGACAGTATTTTGCCCTATCGATTTTTCCTTCTAGCCTAACGAAAGCCCCAGGCCCTGCGGCAAAGAAACACCCCCACAACAGGATGCTGCCACCTCCCTCCATGTTTTACTGTAGGTATGGTGTGTTGTGGATGGTGAACTGCACTGGATTTCCACCAGGTGTACTGTTTGGTATTGAGGCCTAATAGTTTGATTTTGGTTTCATCTGACCATAAGACCTTTCTCCACTTAGCATCAGAATCTTCAAGTTGCATTCTGGCAAAGCTCAAACAAGCTTTAATGTGGCCTTTCTTGAGAAGTGGCTTTTTCCTTGCAACCCTCCCGAACAAGACACAATTGTGAAATTATTGTCACATGCACACAATGCTCACTCTTTGCCATAAAATCCTATAACTCCTTCAAAGTGGTCATTGGCCTCTTGGTAGCCTCTCTTACCAGTTTTCTCCTTGCTCTTCCATCCACTTTGGAGGGACGGCTGGATCCAGGGAGGGTCCTAGTAGTACCAAACACTTGCCACTTCTTTATTATGGACTTTACTGTGCTCCCTGAGATTGATAAAGCCTTTGAGATTTTTTTGTATCCATCTCCCGCCTTATGTCCGTCCACAACTCTTTCCCTGAGATCTTTTGAAACTGGCTTGCCTCCCATAGTCACCTGTTTGCTGTCAGTTGCACTACCAAGCAAGGGAATGCTCCACGAACAGCTGTTTTTATGCTTTACTAATCACACTGATTACAACTGATAACAGGTGAAAGCCAGTAACCATGTGTTATGGTGTATAAAATCTGTACATTTTGGTTCCCATTATATTTTGTTCGAGACAAGAAAACAGATGAACTAAGACAAATTAAAGCAGGTTTTCTTCCCTTACACCTTACTTTTATAATACTTGTTCATAGCTTAGTATTACTTTATGGATGGACATCTGGAACAACAGTTTGGTTTACAGCCTGG
Organism: Polypterus bichir lapradei; assembly: GCA_026402145.1. Taxonomy (NCBI): domain Eukaryota; kingdom Metazoa; phylum Chordata; class Cladistia; order Polypteriformes; family Polypteridae; genus Polypterus; species Polypterus bichir. The sequence goes on from JANRMT010062814.1 coordinate 128,544,872, forward strand.
GACAGGAAGAACTACTGACACCTCAGAGTACATCAAAGGTTTTGCTGTTTGGGAAGAGGGAAAATTAATTTTTCATTTTGACAGCCAGCCAATCAGGTGCATGTGTTGTGAAACCAAGGCATGACATTTCATAATAAATATGCCTTGGTTTGAGACAGAAGACAGAAAGAAGCAAAGAGACAAGAGAAGAAGCAAAGAAGGAGAAGAAGAGGAACGGACGAAGACGGCATTGGTCGTCAGAAAGGCATCATGAACATCGATTGATAAATCAAACGCCTCCCTGGGACATTCATCCTTGTCATCTGTAACTTTTTCTAAAGACTATGTACTGTATATTCAGACTTTCCTATCAGTACCTATTTTCTATTATTCTTTGTTCCAGTGGTATTATTATTATTCTTGTAATAAATACCATGCTGCTTTTAAATTTCTATGCTTTGTCTTAATGTCTAGAGTGATTGAAGTAATAAGTTAGATTTCTTTAGCACCTGGTGTCAGCCGGATTTTTGCCATTATATCTGTGCTGCGAGGTTTATAAGGCTGAGAGTGAGAGCGCTACTCAATAGTTAGGGACAATACGATAAAGAGGGTGTTCTTGGCTGATAAATGCCATTTAGTCAAGCATGTTGAGTCTTTGTATGTTTAAATGTATTCTTGTAGACCAAAAGTAATATTTAGGTCTGAGATATCACTAAAACACTGTATGTTGTTCGTGCCGAAAATAAGTAAGTCTCTTGAAGTGCCGAATGACAGGCTATTCCTATAGCACTTGTGTGGTTTAAAGTGCTAAGGGTTAATCAGCGTGTGTGTGTCATTCATAGGGCACCGTTGTGGTTAGGGTATATGTGTGTGTGTTTATTTATGTGTGTGTGTGTGTTCATTTTAAAGTGCAACAGTAGACCAACCCGATAACGAACTTGACGAGAACATTTACCCTTGAGAAAACAGGTAAAGGGTAAGTAGAGGGAAATACTACGATAATACACCATGGTCTGCAATGGAAATGGTGGTTACCTATACCTGATTGAGTTTACAAATATTGTTTACGAGGGGGGTGATCCTTTATTAATTTCAGTATTTCTTGTTTTTGATTTTTTTAAATTCTTCTGAACTGTAGCTCTGATATCTTTAACTTGGATGTTATAGATTGTGTTGAGTACGTAAAGCTGGAAAAAATATTGGTTTGTGTGTTTTCATTTAAAGCTGTAAAGCAAAAAACATGGGAATATTTTGAAGGGGGTGATTCTTTTCTATACTGAGTCTATATCAGCCATTACTTCGGAGTTTATTTTGATGGTTGGTAATGGTTGTCATGGATATAAGTGGGTGTCACTGGCATTTTGCACCTTTCCCTAGTCCTGTTAATGGTGGAATGTCTGAATGTGCAATTCCAGCCAATGGTTCATGGGGATGGGAGCACCTATCTCAGAGGGCAAAATAAACTGTAAGGGGAGGAGCCGACCATATGTATATCTGTGGCAAAAGAAAGGTGAAGGAGGAGAAGAAAGCACCAGACCAGAAGGAGAAGTCAGACAAGACAAAAAAGGCAAGAGGGAAATCTACTCTATTTGCTGGAAAAGGTCAGGTGAACTCAGGTTCAATTTAGTAAGCATCATTTTCTTTTTCTTTTGGATGTAGTGGAGTTATTCGGGAAAGGACCTGACTGGCCAGCATAAAGGACCGTGTATGTTTACAATTCCCAGGACAAGAGGTACGGCTCGGCGCATCCTTCACAATAACAGACTGTAGATGATTATGCATAATAGGGGATGCTTAAAAGACTGTGGTTTCATTATTTTTTTTCTCACATTTATGTATTAGTGGTGTATTTTGTTGAACATTTTGTTTCATCTGCGGAAGGCTGGCGCCTTGCCCGGGGTTTGTTTCCTGCCTTGCGCCCTGTGTTAGCTGGGATTGGCTCCAGCAGACACCCGTGACCCTGTGTTAGGATATAGCGGGTTGGATAATGGATGGATGGATGGATGGATTTTGTTTCATGATTCATGTGGGATGGAAGCGCTGCAGCTCTGTACAATTTATACTGGAGTTTTGTTTTTTTTTTGTACAATTCCTTATTTTACAGTATAATAACAATTCTTATTTAATTCAACTTTTGTTTCTGTACTTGTGGTTGTTTAGTAGGGAAGTTGTGTTGGTCACTTGCGTCCCAGATCATTTCTTTATTTATTTATTTTCTCTAAGTCAGCAGTGCATATTTTAATCATGCCGACTCAGGGAGCAGTACAAGATAAACCCCGTACAAACTCCTGCACAGTATAGATCCAAAAAATCCTTTAAGTGCTTGATCTTAAACACTTAAACCTTGGAAAAGTTACTTCTCAATTCAAACTAATGGCAGGAAATCACATTAATATAACACTGAGCTAATAAAACAGTAATTAGGTGAGAATTGTGAGTACACTGTAATAAAGATTTTAAATTTACTTCCTCATTAGTACTTTTTTCTGTTTTGTTTTGTGATTTAATGCTTAGTACTAAATCAAGAAAACTGTGTATACAGTTACACAAAACAGAAGGGTGGAAAAAATTAAATGAAATGAGAAACACAGTGTTAATCAAGGATCAGTTTAATCAACTTTCAGTTGCTTTTTTAAAGGTTAAAGTACAATGGCACTGAAGAGCAATGACTGACAGCTTGGTCCTTGCATTTAATATTGTCACAGTTTTGAAACTAAGACGGATATTCATCTGAAAATATATGCTTTAACAAGTCTACAGTACTTTATTGAAATAAATGCCTGGTATAATTCAAAACTTGAAGGTTTTGTTTGGTAAACCAGTTTTCTGTTGATGTTTAATACAACAGTAATAAAAATAAGGGTTGTATGCTAGGATAATTAATGAGTGAGGAATAATGAAACATCAATGGCTCACAGTCAGGACTGTGTTATGCCATCTTAGCAGAAGGAAGGTAGAGAAGAATAATACATCTTCTTATCAAAATAATAAACTAATTCATGTAGCAACAAAAATATATAAACAATTAGTCATAATTTAATCTGTGCTTTTTGGTACAGATATCAATATTTCTCCCCATTACCATCTTTATGGTGAGGAGGACCACATGCAAGAAAACATTACTGCTTCTCCATCTACCAATCCATTCCATTCCTTACCATACAATACCGTTTTCTAAGCTCACTTAATACTGAGTAGGGTTGCGGAGGTGCTGGACACTACACCACCAAGCTAATTATTCTTTATGACAAGGGATAGGGCAAAATGTGAAAATGCCTAGCCCGATCCAGATCAGTCTATACTTAGTAACCAGGGGTGTGGAAATCAAATTTTTTTCTACTCGTCCACGGACAAGTAAACTTAGAAAATTCACTTGTCCGCCAGTTAAATTCACTTGCCCATAAACAAATAACAAAAGTGAAAAATAGTTTATTTTTTCTGACCTCTTTTATTGATACCAAAACTGCCTTCCATTTTAAAACTGAAAAAAGTTCTTTCAGGAAGTAGTATTTTGCCACCTTGCTCTAGAACATTATATAAAAGATTCTCTTATCATTTTAACTCACTAATAAACAATGCCTTCATTATAGCTACACTAGTTCTGTTTCACATATTACAGTTACATAACAGAACATTGTCCTTGAGACATCATTCAACAAAACAGACGATATTGACTTCACAAACTCAACACAGGCGTCCCTGCCTTGATGGTCACTCCCTAAATTTACACCATTCTTTTCCTGCACAGAACACAGAAATTGAAAGTCAGTAAATGGCCTGTTGTGCTTAGCAACAGCGTAAGCAGTATTGAACAGCCTAGCATAACGCTCAACCTCCGAGCGTTCAACTTTAGAAAACGCTTTTTCAATTGAACCAACTTTTTTCTTACTTTTAGACTCATGCTTTGACATACAGGCAATGTGTTTCGCAGACAGCTGATGCGACAGTAGTGTGTCTTTTCTGTCGACTTTCTTGCCGGTAAATAATGTGGATACTGACGGGAAGTTTGGCAAAAAAACGGAGTCAGTGTCGTCTGCATTTACCCACGGAAACTCTTTGAGCCATTGCGATTGAAAAGACCGCTTTCGTTTTTTTTTATCATACTCACGGTCCCTTTCAGCTTTTGTTTTTCTTTTCTTTCCTCATTGTCAGGTATTTCAGGGCCTGTTGTGCCAGTTTTAATCAAGAAATGATCCATTTCTCATCCACGATACTACTTGCTTCAGTTTCAGCAACACGCATATAGCGAGAAAACGTGCTTACCACAGTGCATTATGGGTTACTCAGGGAATTCCTAAAGACGTATTCGAAATTCCGCAAGATGGTACATTTCCAAAGAAGTAAATATTACCGATGTTGTCGGGAAAAAATAATCGCGTCTAAGTGTAGATTTTTATAGATACATGTATTTCATAACATTTGGAAACCGTTAGAATGTTTTCTTCCTTATTTTTAATAAACTGACAGCGCGAAACCAACTTGTTTTATATGAAAAATTCTCTTATCAAAAATTATCTATGGACGGCTCATCAAAATTGATGTTGTCACGCAATAAATTTCTTAATCCCTTAATATATCACAACCTACGCGAAATCACAAATTTCAGGAAAGATTAACAGCCTAACAAGCTTTGTTATGTCGTGAAAACATTTGCATTGTAAGTAAAATGACCACATTTTTATGTAGAAACAATGAATTTTATCAATAATATATAAAAGTTATTGATTTTAATGAAAAATTATCAGATTACATCGTAATGTCAGTATGACAAAAATGACTGCATCTCCAAGCGTGTAAATACAGTAGTAGGGTAAAATACTTATGTAAGACCATAAGAGTGCTTCCCCTTTGAAAAATCAGCCGTCATTTTGTAAACAATATTGAAGACCAATTTGAGACATGAAGAACATGCCAAAGTAGACTGTTTCCACACGAAGTACGTACCCAAATGTTTAAAATTTGAAAGTAGTGGTAAAAATGTGCCCTGCACAGCACATATAATTCTTTTTTCTCCAGAAAATTGCACTTGTCCAAGGACAACTGAAACCAGAAAAACACGCTTGTCCGACAGTCAATTTACCCGTGTCGGACGAGTCGGGCGTTGGATTTCCGCACCCCTGGTAACAGTCTTCAAATCCTTTTTGAGAATTCAAAATTCAAAAAACAATTAATCTAATAAGCCCAAGGTCTGCCATGATGTCTCCTCTCAGTGTGATAGTCATAGTACAGCCATGAGGATGGGAAAGGCACTATATAAATCCATCCATCCATTATCCAACTCGCAATATCCTAACAACAGGATCACGGGGGTCTGCTGGAGCCAATCCCAGCCAACACAGGGTACAAGGCAGAAAACAAACCCCGGGCAGGGTGCCAGCCTACCGCAGTGCTATATAAATAAAATGTATTATTATTATTTACAGCTTTTGTAGATTATTTACTGTTGCTGGGTACTTCAACAATGAAAATTTAAGAACTCATAACCCTAAATATTATTCTGTCCCTAAATATCTCCTGCCCCACAAGGGTTGCTAATACTCTGAATCCTATTATAGCTCAAGCGTGTACCAGTTGTTAGTGCACCCCACCTCAGATTGTCAGATCACCTGTCAGGGCTCCTGCTGCTAGCTTACAAGCAGAAACTGAAGCATGAAGATCCAACACAAAAGTGATACAGTGCTGTACTAAAGGAATATCAGAAAAGCTGCAAGACTTTGCACAAGGCAGAAAACAAACCCCGGGCATCTGATTAGATTTAAACAGACATTAAGCTGATAACACAGACATGCAAATATGCCTCTGTCTGCTCTACTGTACTAATTCCTTAAAAGTTGTATTCTTTTATTATTATCTATTGTTTATCTTACATTTTAACCTAAAATACGGACTGCTACAGACATAAATAAGGGCTCAAATAAAGATCGGGAAGGAAGTAATGATGACGAGGCAACTGGAATTACGATGGTTAGTCATGAATACCATAAGGAAGTCTCTGACCAGACATCAGATCTTCAGATGCCAATGACGTTGAAAATGCACACTTTTCACAGGAGAAACCATCATGTTGGAGCATGTTACTCCCCTACTGAAGATGTCAAAGAAAAAAATAAGGACAAGTTTCATGGTAGATACAAGGAACAATTGAAAACATCCCCGAACATAATGTACTCTTGTTAGCAGGTCACATCAATGCCCAAATCAGAGGGAACCATAGAGGTTGTGAAAGTGTCGTGAAAAAAACACAGGCTGGGATCCCAGACCAACAATAGATAACATCCATGTTACCTCTGCATTGGGTATAATCTCGTGATTAGTGGGACAAGCTTCAAACAAGACAACATGGAGCACACTTGAGAATACAAGTCAAAAAAGACCATATATTGGTTAACACCAAGTGGGAAAACTCACTTCAAGACGTTAAGGTCAGACATCAAGTGATACTGGAAGCAATCACAATCTCTTGGTCTGTAAAGTGAGGATCAAGCCATGAAGATGAAATGGGAAACTAACAGAAAATAACATTTTGACATGGCACAACTCAAAGGCACTAGGGTGGAAAAGCAGTTTGCATTCAGCATTAAAAACAGGTTTAACATACTTCAAGATAGCGTACAGATGACTATAGTGGACTTCAATAAGGACATGCAAGATAAAGTTCTGACATATAGTAAGAAATAAAGAGGGATGGATAAGCCAAAGAACATGGCATATGACAGAATGAAGCTGAAGAAAATGATTATGTGCACTAGCTCAGTTCACTTAACAACAACAACAACATTTATTTATATAGCACATTTTCATACAAAAAAATGTAGCTCAAAGTGCTTTACATAATGAAGAATAGAAAAATAAGAGACACATTAAGAAAATAAAATAAGTCAACATTAATTAACATAGAATAAGTGTAAGGTCCAATGGCCAGGGGGGACAGAAAAAACAAAAAAAACTCCAGACGGCCGGAGAAAAAAAATAAAATAAAATCTTAAAAACTTAAGGGAAAGATTGTCAAAGAAGTATATGAATAAAAACAAGGACTCGGAGAAATAACTGACAAGGTTGGAGGAACTATTTTCATTACCTGGCAACATACAATGATGGCCGAAGTTATTGGCACCCCTGGAATTTTCCCAGAAAATGCACTATTTCTCCCAGAAAATTGTTGCAATTACAAATGTTTTGGTATACACGTTTATTTCCTTTATGTGCACTGGAACAACACAAAAAAACAGAGAAAAAAAGCCAAATCTGACATCATGTCACACAGAACTCCATAAATGGGCCGGACAAAATTATTGGCACCTTTTCAAAATTGTGGGTAAATCGTTTTATATCAAGCATATGATGCTTGTTTGAACTCACCTGTGGCAAAAAACAGGTGCTGGCAATACAGCAATCACAACCAGAAGCAAGTTAAAATGGAGAAAAGTTTACTCAACCTTTCTGTTGTATGTCTGAGTGTGCCACACTAAGCATGGAGAACAGAAAGAAGAGCAGAGAATTGTCTGAGGACTTGAGAACAAAAATTGTGGAAAAATATCAAAAATCTCAAGGCTACAAGTCCATCTCCAGAGATCTTCATGTTCCTTTGTCCACTGTGCGCAACATAATCAAGAAGTTCACAACACATGGCACTGTAGCTAATCTGCCTGGATGTGGATGGAAGAGAAAAATTGATAAAAGACTGCAACGAAGGATAGTCCGAATGGTGGATAAACAGTCCCAATCAACTTCAAAACATATTCAAGCGCTTCTGCAGACTCAGGGTGCAACAGTGTCAGCACAAACTATCTGTCGACATCTGAACAAAATGAAACGCTATGGCAGGAGAGCCAGGAGGACCCCACTGCTGACCCAGAAACATAAAAAAGCCAGACTGGAGTTTGCCAAAATGTACTCGAGGAAGCCAAAATCCTTCTGGGCGAACGTCTTGTGGACAGATGAGACCAAGATAGAGCTTTTTGGTAAAGCTCATCATTCTACTGTTTACAGAAAACGGAATGAGGCCTACGAAGAAAAGAACACAGTACCTACAGTCAAACATGGTGGAGGTTCTAAGATGTTTTGCTGCCTCTGTCACTGGATGCCTTGACTGTGTGCAAGGCATCATGAAATCTGAAGACTACCAAAAGATATCGGGGCGCAATGTCATGGGTGTTTCAGCAGGACAATGACCCCAAACATACCTCTAAAAGCACCCAGAAATGGTTGAAGACAAAGCACTGGAGAGTTCTGAAGTGGCTAGCAATGAGTCCGAATCTAAATCCGATTGAACACTTATGGAGAGATCTCAAAATTGCTGTTGGAAGAAGGCGCCTTTCAAATCTGAGAGACCTTGAGCAGTTTGCAAAAGAAGAGTAGTCGGAAATTCCAGTGGAAAGGTGCAACAAGCTTGTTGATGGTTATAGGAAGCACTTCATTTCAGTTATTTTTTCCAAAGGACGTGCAACCAAATATTAAGTTGAGGGTGCCAATAATTTTGTCCAGCCCGGTTTTTGAGTTTTGTGTGAAATGATGTCAGATTTGGCTTTTTTTCTCTGTTTTTTTGTGTTGTTCCAATGCACATAAAGAAAATAAACATGTGTATACCAAAACATTTGTAATTGCAACAATTTTCCTGGAGAAATGGTGCATTTTCTGGGAAAATTCCAGGGGTGCCGATAATTTCGGCCATGACTGTAAGTAAAAACAGCAGCTAGATTAAATAATCTATAAACTAATGCTGGATTGGTACCAAAATTTTGACTTTGGTATCTATAACAGCTTTTTGAACTCAGTGTAGTGCCATAATGGTCTCAAAGCAAATAACACAGAACTCCCCCTCTGCCCCATCTCACTGGTGCTTCATTCCCCCAGGACACAAACACACGGACATCCCTGCCCGGCACACAATCACTGCTCTTCTGCATCCACAAATCATTAATATGAGAGCTTCACTCCCCAGAATGTTCTGCACATTTGTACAAAGAATACACATTGAAAAAGCAGGGGATAGGGGGTTCTTCTTCCTAAATTAAACTAGATTTAATATGTATATTTGATTTTATATTCAAAGACAGAGAACTGCCAGGTCCATAGACAGCAGAAACATCACTAAGGAGAAAAAGAAGACAGAGAAAAGGAAAAAAAAACATTTTGAATAGTCAATAGACTGCCACTTTTTCAAACACTTGACATTAAAGGTGCAAAGGAAGACCTGTAGGTATGTCCAACTACCAAGGATGAAGTTAGGAACAGCATACAAAAAATGAACAACAAAGCTCCAGGACAGGACGAAGTATTGTCCAAGATGCTGAAAGCAAATTAGCAGGAAACACTAAAGCTTCTGTGTAAGATTTTACAAATAACATGGGAACGGGAAGAAACAACAACACACTGGAAACCAGGGCTTATCACTAAGCTCCCGAAGAAAGGTAACCTTAGCAATTTTGAGAACTTGTGTGGTATTAACCTACTATGATATTGTGACGCATTATTCTGGATGGTATTAGAACAAAGCAGAAGACATAACTTGGGAAGAACAAGCCGGATTCAGAAGAGGACAATCATGTCTTCATCAGCAGATTATGGAGCAGACTACTGAATGGAACACCTCCCTGTATATTACATTGATTTGGGAAAGGTATGTGACAGCAGAATACACCAGGTCACCTTGTAAGACATCCTCTGGTGGTACTGGATACCAGCAAAGATCATCAACATATTGTACCAGGAGTTCAGGGGCAAAGTGATCTGTGGGAATCAGATGACAGAATGCTTCACTTTGGAGACTGGATATAAGCAAGGATGTATCCAATCTCCATTCCTCTTCATTCTTGCCATTGACTGGCTCATAAAGCAAACAACAGCAGACAGTCGCAGCGGCATCCAGTAGAGTAAGAAATTAGTTCTAGAAGATCTGCCCTTTGCTGATGACATTGCCCTAATAGCCAGCTGTCATCAGGATATTCAAGTGAAAACACAGAAACTCTCCACAATAGCAGGCAGTATTGACCTCCACTTTAACATAAGAAATGCAAAATACATGAAGAAAAATACCAAAGCACTGATGGCACAATCAATCTGTTTATGACAAAGATGTGTTTATTTTTCTGGAGAGCAAAATAACTATAGATGGGGTTAGCAGAAAAGAAGTTGATGCAAGAATCGCCAAAGCCAATCAAGTGTTCACTGCAATGAGACCTGTGTGGAAGAACCAAAGCCTGACCTCTGACACCAAGATTAAAATTAAAATACAGTAATCCCTCGCTATATCGCGCTTCGACTTTCGCGGCTTCACTCTATCGCGGATTTTATATGAAAGCATAACTAAATATATAACGCGGATTTTTCGCTGCTTCGCGGGTTCTGCGGACAATGTGTCTTTTTACTTCCTGTATATGCTTCCTCAGTTGGTTTGCCCAGTTGATTTCATACAAGGGACGCTATTGGCGGATGGCTGAGAAGCTAACCAATCAGAGCATGCAGTTGAGCTCCTGCGTGCTGAATGCAGTGTTAACCAGGAAGTCTTGTCTCGCTCATTCAGCATTAACGTGTTTCGCTGTGTAAATGAGTTATGCTCTTTAGTGTTTATCTTTGTGCATGGTCAAGCCCTTCATTATGGCTCCAAAACAATCTGCTACTTCTTCAGGGGCCGTGCCCAAGCGCAAGAAGAAGATGTTAACGATTGCCGAAAAGGTAAACGTTTTGGATTTGTTGAAGGCTACGATTCTTTTTATTTAACAAGTAGGAAAGGAATATAAGATCTACGGCTGCAGCGTCCTTTTAACCAGGGTGCAAAACGAGTTGTAAGTGGATGTAATAAGGCAGTAGTCTGGATGGAATCTGCTTTAGGGATTTGGATTGAAGACTGCCAGAAGAAGAACAACGGCAGTGCTACACAATCGCCTGAAGTGGCTCCTTTACAAGGGCTGTAACGCTCTCCTTTGTTGTGCAGTAAAATTAAACTCATTGTTATCGGACAAGTCATCGTGTCATTGTTGGTGAGTAACCATAATTAATTTTCTTCTTACAGTGCTTAGTACATGTACGTACCTTTAGTGTCACTGTACACACATTTACTGTATACTATTTTTCTTGCATTGTACGTACTTATTGCTGGTGGCCTGTCTATCGTAATGGCTGTAACATATGTGATATCGGAGACACTCAATATCTTTAAAATAATATTTAGGTTTTACTGTATATAAACAGTGTGTTTATATACATAATTTCAATTAATCTTACCTAATATCTAAGAGAATACAAAGGGATTATGCTGTATAACTCTGCGGGTAATATTTATAAACAGTGCGGGAGAGTTTATAAGAGCTTAAAATATATAAAAATAACCATACAAACATATGGTTTCTACTTTGCGGACTTTCACCTATCGCGGGGGGGGGTCTGGAACGCAACCCCCGCGATCGAGGAGGGATTACTGTATTCAAGTCAGATGTCCTGCTATACAGCTCAGAAAGCTGGAAAATGGCACAATCTAACTGCATAAAATTACATTTTGCAGATCAAGTGCATCATCAAGTGAATATTCTGGCCAAACACCATCAGAAACAAAGACCAGCTACAGTCCACTTACACAACCACTCTCAATGGTTATCAACAAGAGGAGGTGGAACTGACTGGTACATGTTCATTATCTGCAGCCGGAAGCTCTAGACACCACAAGTAAAGTGGAAAAGAGGCTGTCCTAAAGAGACATGGTGTCGAGCCTTGGAAAAAGAACTGAAAAAGCATGGTTTGACATGAATGTCAGATAGGAAAAAGGCCACAAACTGATCATTGTGGAAGCCTCATGTGCCATCGCACAGCAAAATAAAACCTGACAATAATGAATTGCAAGATGAAACATTCTACATTTTAAAATGTTAAGCGACTTGGCCAAGTTCACACAATGAGTAACACAGTACACTGAACAAAGAACTATGCAGTTTACTGTTGCATATTGGTCAGATATGCAGATAAGAATTTTACTGTACTCTGTACATTTGACAATTCTATAACAACAGATGATTATAATATAAATTTGTAGTTATTTTGTGTTGTTGCCTATATGCAGAGAGTCAATATATTAAATGTTAGTTCTTTTCCAAAAATATATGAATGGATATTTTTTTCTTTTACATTTCATTTCAAAAATTGGTGTCAGAAAAGCGTGCCTTTCAATAAAACAGGCTAACTGCATGCCTGAGAACAAAAACACCTCTAGAAGAATATAAAGAAAAACACTTTGTTCCTAAAGGCCACAGCTTCCTTTTTCCAGAAGGCACTTTCCTCTCTTTTTCTCACCGCTTTCTTCCATTTCCCAAGTGGCCTATATTGCTTTCTGTCCACAGTCTTATACGTGTAATTAAACTATTATCACCAGATGGACTCGTCGCTAAAACAATGCTTTTGATTTAACATGCCATAAAAATTAGCCCTGGGGAAGAATGCTTCAAATGACTGAATATTACTACTATGGAACAGATGCATATTCATGAAACTTAAGTGGCAGACAAAAAATGTCAAACTAGACCTGTATCCGTTTAAAGTACAGTAGATGTTCTCTCTGGTTCAGCTAGCTGTTGCCATGCTGTACTAATAGAAATAAAAACTTCTCTCGAAAAACTGGGCACAGCAAAAGTGACTAGTTATAAATGGCCTTCAGAACAGGCAGGCTGTGTTTTTGATTCATTTGGATTTCACCACACTTTACTAAAAGCCAAATTCTAGTTACTACTTACATTGTGGAAAAAGCAAAGCTCAGATTAAGAGTGGAAAAAAAAATGAGAAATGTAAATCTACATGTCAGTGAAAGATTACACTTTCAGGAGGCCACACTACACCTTGTCTTCTACTACATATTTACTTTAACTTAAAAATTTAACATATTTTCCAAGTAATACTAAAGTAAGTAGAAAATATACAAGAATGCAATTAAAACGTTTAATGCATGCATAGCTTTCAGTACATTATATGTGATAATGAGTTTTGAGACTGGTCTGTAAAGAGAATTCTGCAGTCCCTTTCCAGTCCCTAGTATGTACCTTGTTTCAGAAATGAATCAGCATGGATGCCAAAAAACACAAAATCAAAAATCGTATTCTCATATAATTGTTAACAGTAGAGAAGAATATGCTCTTGGAGATACATTCCTGCCTAGTCAAAGTGTATCAGGAAAGTAACAAGTAGCAAGTAACAGGTAACTCACAGGTAACAGATAACTCTCAAAACTGCCTTGTTCCCCAGCCTAAAAAGATGTTGGCCTCCTCTCCCCAATATTTCACACTACACAAATCATTACAAGAGGGAAGAGCACATATATTGGGGTGGCTTCTCCCTATGGAGTTCTGATTGGGCTAATAAAAGACTGAACGCAAGTGCTGCTCTTCATGTTTTACAGTCTAATGATGAGCTGTAGGTCATCTTTTAGAAGTGACCAAGGTCTGATTGGTATTCAAAAGACACAAGTAAAAAAAGATACCATTATGGAACAAATGGTAATAGAAAAATTAAAGAGTAATGGTGTGTGAGATAGAAATCATTTTGGGACCATATAGAGATTAAGGTTTAGGTCATTTGAATCAATTCTTCATTAAAAAAAATAAAACAATAACAGTCTGTACATTTTGAGTGCCCAAACTTTTGACTCCAGAGATTAGTTAAATGTTGAAATCTGACATTAATCAACTGACATTAATCTGTCATTAATCATCACTTCATCCAATGTTACAAGAAAAAGCTAAAGAATTCAGAGTGGAAGAAACTGAGTAAGTGCTTCATTACTGGAAATAAAATTTAAGACACCTCACTTTTGCCAACAGACAACATTAAACTTTAAACATTAAACATTCAACTTTAAGAATGGTGATTCTGCAACACTAAAACAATTAAAAGTCCAATGCATTGTTGACATCATTATGTGTATATTTCTTCACGATGTTGAGGATGTAGTCTTAGAAGATTTATAGATACATAGATATATAGATACATATCTTGAAAGGTCCAGATAACAGGTCAATATTACACTAATTTGGTACAGTGACTGCTAGTCTCGCAGGACCAGACGTGATTCTCAAACAAAAATACATGTCTGTGGAAAAGTCATAAAAAGGTTTGTACTGAACAGCAGAAAAAATTTGCCACAGCTAAGGCTATACCACAGGGCTCCTTCCTCCAGTCCTTACACTTTAAACCACCAGGGTTTCAGGGAGAAAGCAAATAAAACTGAACAGAAGACCTGACACTGAAAGAAAATAAAAGGTTAAAATTGCTGTTATCATTTCAGATGTTCAGTGGCACAAGGTAACTGAAGCTTAATTGTTAATTTGTACATTGTAATGAGCGTGGCAACAGAAGAGACAGAGAGACACACAAATATAAAGACCACTGCAGCTATATGACTCCAGGTGTTTCATATGTGCTTCTGTCTGCTACAATATCTTTTTGTCACTTTGTCTATTCCATCAATACATGACATAACAGCACCAAACAGAGTTTAAATAATCAATGTGGCCTACGTATATATGTTCTAACATGCTGCAGCTATATTGTGGCAGGGCACGTTTGCATTTCCAATTAGACAGTAATGTTAACTGACTTTAGTTATTTGCTTTGATGTGTTGTCAGACAGTGGACACTGTTTAGCCTTGTCCATACTTCTACTGGTGTCATTAGGCAGAATTGTTGAAGCGGGTGTTTCAGTGCTAAAATCTGAATCTCCTGTGACTCTTCGTTATCACTTCTCTTAACACTAGAATTACCAGAGCCTACGAAAAAACTCGTAGGTCCGTCCCACCTTAAATCGCTTCTTAAAACCGTTCTCACCTCTCCGCCAGCGTCTTTTGTTAATCTAAATGTGCTGATAAAAGAAAAGCTGCAAGTAGCCGGCTATTCTATCCCCCCAACGACTTAAGAGTGTGCACAAACTTCTCCCAGCTCATGCCTTGATTATCTGGGAGTGAAGTGGAGTTTTAGAGTGGAAATAATAGATCATTATTTGGAATACACGCATTTCACGTGTGTTCTGTTTCTACAGTAATCCGTGTAAACACATTTTTAAAACAGAAACGTTTTTCATATTGTAGTAGTAAATGAGAAAATGTAAGCATAAACTATATAATGTATGAAGCCTGAAGTCCAAATATCAAACACATTCACAAAAGGTACAAATATAACAGAACAAGTATGCTTTTATTCAAAAATATAACTGCAGAAAAAAGCCACCTTAGCATGCCACATTGACACATACTTACTACAACTGCCACGGTAGCATAATGGTATCAGCTGCTGACTAGTATTCAAAAGGTCATGAGTTCGATCCCGCGCGATTCAGTTTTGAGACGTAAACTGCTGTTATTCTTACTATTTTATAATAAAAACATACATTTGATTTCAGTGTGTAACAGGCGGTGTAATTTATCATACTTGTAAAGGTTATTTTTTTTTTTTTTATTCACTTTTAATTCTCTCAGTCGTGTTCAGGATCCTTCCCTACACCCCCTGATTGAGAATGCTGTTTTCACATAAAGATGCGCTATAGCTCTGCAGCGTATTTGTGACTGCATTCTCGTACCAATGCTTGCGAACTGAAGAGCCTGCGTGCACTTTTCGTGGCATTACACGTCTATTTTTTTGAGCATGCCCGTGTCGCTCAAACACAGGAATATATGTTGCAGATCCGTGCTATATAAAATCATCACATTCAAATATTAACAATTCCCACACACCCTTCCTACATTCACGACATGTGTACTTGTTGCAGTGTACACATCTCTCTGTGCTATGGCTCCTATTACACTGAATGAGCACCTGACATTGTACTTTCTTCCCTATACAAATAACATTCGAGTATAGCGCGTCTCCAAATAAATCACATTCGAGCTATAGCGCGTCTCCAAATAAATCACATTTGAGTTATAGCGCGTCTTTATGTGAAAAAAAGCAGTGTCAGATTGGGAGGGGGGGAGGGATCATGGACGCGACTGAGAATGGAACTGAATTAAAAAAAAAGCTAACCTTTATAATTATCATGCATTTACACTGGCTCTTACAGACTGACTGAAATCAAATGTATGTTTTTATTCTAAAATAGTTCAATACATGCAATATTATTTGAAAAAGAAGAACGTCAGATCGGGTTTGAATACACGCTGACGCTGTTACAGAAAGAGTCTGCTTATTCAGTGCAGCAGTTTCAACGCACAGTACATGCAATATTATTTGAAAACGAACAGCGTCAGATCGGGCGCATATTCAAACCCGATCTGACGCTGTTTGTTTTCAAATAATATTGCATTAGTGCGATGATGTTTTTACATATATTGTCTCTTTCATTCATCTTGTGGTTTGTAATCAGTGACCGCGTGTTTTTTCCCCGATCTTGCCAGTTCGCACATGTTGCTGTATGGTGGTGTTTCTTTTGTACTCGAGGACATGCAGAAGACAGAACAGTACAGAGCGGTCATTCAGCGCTATATGCAATCAGACAGACAGACAGGCAGAGAAGGCACTAGATATATAAATAAACAGGGAAGGCATTGTATAATAGATATATAAAAAACAGCTAAGGGGATAGATATATAGATAGGTAGGAAGGAAAGGCACTATATGATAGGCAGACAGGGAAGCTCCTATATAATAATAAAATTACTGTTATTACTATATAGATAGACAGGGAGTTCAGGCAG
Organism: Polypterus bichir lapradei; assembly: GCA_026402145.1. Lineage (NCBI taxonomy): Eukaryota > Metazoa > Chordata > Cladistia > Polypteriformes > Polypteridae > Polypterus > Polypterus bichir. The sequence goes on from JANRMT010062814.1 coordinate 128,561,515, forward strand.
GCAGAACGGCGAAGGTTAAAAATAAACAAAGTTTTCTCCCTAGCGGAGATTCGAACTCGGATCTCTTGAGGTACAGCAAGTCTGCTGCGCTCTAAGTGACGAAATCTTACCAGTACGCCACGGAAGCTGTTGTAAAAGTCTTCAACCTTTTATGAAAGTGTATTTGCTCTTTGGCTGTCAGGCTTCACACATTTTATAGTTTATGTCTACATTTTGTGACATTTATTACTAAAATATGAAAAAGTTTCTGTTTTAACATTGTGTTTACACAGATTACTGTAGAAACGGAACACACATGACATGCGTGTGTTCCAAATAACAATCTATTATTTCCACTCTAAAACTCCACTTCACTCCCAGATAATCGAGGCATGAGCTCGGAGAAGTTCGTGCACGTTCTGAGTTGGTGGGGGGATGGAATAGCCGGCTGCTTGCAGTTTGTTTTTATCGCACATTTACAGGACAAAGGAGGCTGGCGGAGAGGTGAGAGCGGTTTTAAGAAGCGATTTAAGGTGGGACGGATCTACGAGTTTTTTCGTAGGCTCTGGTAATTCTAGTGTTAATGACGCTGCTTTTCACCTTTTTTTGATGTGGTGGGCCACATATTTTACTTCGAACGCATATTTTGCAGTTCATATTTTCAAGGAGATACCTGTAAATTGTTTCAAACTCATACTGACTCTGACACTATTGTCGTAACTGAACAACAAAGAGCACACAAGAGAGCACACATAGCACCTGCAACAACATTTTGCTTTCTTCTACCACTATTTCATTGATGTCTTGCAAAATTTGATTTTACAGAAAAGGGTTTTCCTTGCAACAGGTTACGTTTATTTTTAACACTTGCAATATGTTGTCCACACACGCAACACATATTTATCTTTAATTTGGGGTCTTTCTAGGAGGTTTTTTGGCTGTAGACAGTTTATCAGAATTTTGCTCTCTGTGTGATCTGGTTAATGAGAGCACCACTACCTCTTGCCATTCAAAATTCACCATCCCTACTTTGAATGCCATGTTCATGAGGCACTGGATTGGTTTAGGACTGTGGTACTCAGTGATCAGCTTACTTACTGCCACCCAATTGTAAGCAAAAGTCACTCATGGTGGTCTCCAAATGTATATATTATATGTCTGGTTTGAAGAGACTAAGCATCTGCAGCAGTCAATCAGGCAAAAACAGCAAAAGAAACTGCCACCCAGAATCTTTCTGTTTCATTACAATACCCTCAATCACACTGCATGATTTGCAAAGTCTACTTTGTACACCTGCGGATTGGAAAAGCAACCACACCCAATCTATTTTCCAGATCGGACAACATGTGATGACCTACCACCTGTTCCCCAATCTGAAAGTCTAGTTCCATGAAACTTGCTATGCCAATAAGGAAAATATTAAATCAGCAAAAGAACAGCAGCAAACAAGCAAAACAAAATGTTTTCTTTGAGTGGCACAGAAAACATTCATGAACATATATAACAGAAGTTGGACTATGCATTGTGTAAATAATTTTGTTTGGTTTTACATGCATTTCCCTTAATAGTTCACGCTTAAAACATTTTGATCACTCTTCATATGGATTGTTAACAGCTTGTACTGACATTAGAATATACCATGTGTAGAAATCTTGAAAGAGTAAAATGAAATAGTACATTCTTATTTTTGTCTATGAACCCGTGTTTACATGTTTAGACAACTGAAACTTGAAACTAATTTACCCTGGAAGAAGTATTTGTGATTGGAGTATTAAAAAGTCATTCCAGGGTGTATTCTATTCTCTTATTAAAAATGTGTTTAAATCATTTTTTCATAAAAATAATTTCAAAACATTTTTTTCTATTAAGCACTGTATGAAAGGCAAAGGTAGCTGAATTTTATAACATTCAGTAAAAGAGAACTGCCCTTGTAGACATTCCACTTGCAAATTTTATTTTTGTCATTGTGACTTTGTAGTTCAATGATTCAGCAGATTTCGCATACATGCAGGGTCAGGATGTTTGTTGGAAGTAGGCAACAAGTCAAGAAAATAAACCAAGGTATCACTGGCACTATCATTGTTAAAATTATCTGAGAAAATTCAAAGGAATGTTCTGATCGCCTTAAGCTATAAATAAATGAGATGCCCGCCTAAGTTATTTATTTAAATTACATACTCTTTCTTTATCGTGGTGCCTCTAGCTTTTAGAACTAACAGGTACCAGCAGTTTCTCTAAAACAGAGCAAACTGGAATATTACACAATAATCCAAAACATACTAAATGTTTTTAAACAAAACATAAAACGTTTTAGCATATGGTACTAAAGTAAGCCAGTATGTAGTTATGAATGAAACATTATAAACCCATGAATCTTCATCTGTTCTTTAAAATTAACTTTGATCACATATTTAGCTTAATATGGTTTTTTTTATAAATATGAAAATTGCCAGATTTTATGTATTTTTTCATTCCTCTTTTATTCTCCATGAGCCTGTTCCCTGTCTCTCTCACTCAACTTCTTTTAGGTTATACAGCCTAAATCACTGGTTATAAAGAAGGCTTTGTGCTGTAACAGTGTCTCTTGTTAGCCTACATACAGAAATAATGGAATATTCAGCAACCATTTTGTCGTTTTTGTACTTTGTAAGGAAACCAATGTATTTTTGCTAATATTAAAAATATTTATTTCGATAAGATATTTACATACTAATTTACATACTAAATAATCAATTTCTGACAATTTCAGTGCTTCTTCCATAGCCAGCTTGGTTCTGTTGGTTTGCCAGTAATGATGTAAATACTCTTAGCCAATTCATGCATTTTGCCCACAGCGGTCAACTTATTTCGTGTGGGGTACACCTGGATGAATATTGCCCATTTTACAAGCTGTTGTACACCAAGTAGACCAGTAATTAAAGTATGTCACCCTTTCCTTGCTATATTAAACTTTTTTCAAAATGTTTTCATTTTGTTGAATAAGACACTATTCATCTTACTTCTTAAGCAATCTCAATTAAAATGTGCATTTACTTATTTCTGGTTTATATGATCAAGGTAAAAATCTAACAAATCTGTCCCTTCATATTTCACACACCAACTTCTAATATTTCATTTCAGATTAAATTTTAAATATCAACAATAAAAAAGAAACATTGTGACCTGATAGTCTCTCCACTTTAAATTCTCCAAAACTGTCACCATATTCAAGATTATCTCCCCCTGACCAAATTAATATTCATGTTTATTTAAATATAATTTGTAATTTTCTTGTTTATTTTTTGGGAGTCCCTCAGTATCTAGATCAACTTTTATCTATAAGCAGAGAGTATAGAAAGCGTGAGATAGAATAAATTGTGGTTTTGTAGGTTTTTATTTATATGGTAATAATGCATGGCAACTAATGAATATTGGTATTATTAACCATACCTTTTGTACAATATATTCATTATAATATACTAAACACAGCTAATATTCCAATAGCCCATTGCTATGTCATTTTACTTATTACCTTATTTATACTCACAATTTATTAGGGATCATGCCCTATGCTATCTAAACTGTATATTTTTGTCAACATTTTCATTTAATTTTCTGTTAAGCTTTTGTAACTCGCCAGGTAACAAGTTAGTGGAAGATAAATAAAATTGTAAAAAGAAAGTTGGCCAGTAAAACAAATGGCTCATTGTGAGTATTAAAAAGTTTTCATGTTAACCTTATCAGGGTTTTTTTTTTTTGTTTGTTTTTGTTCAGACCAAAGACTCTGCCTTTGTGAATTTACACTTCAAAAGGTTTTGGCTACTTTTTGATTTCAGGTGAAAAATTTAAATCTCTTCCATCAGAAAAACAACTACTGTTGGACCACTTTATGAAACATGGCTTCTGAAACATGGCTTCTGATGCTGCGTTGCGATGGCTTTGTCATATGCTTTTCACGTTTAATAAAAACATACTACATTCAGTTTCCACTGTGCACCCAGCTCAACTTCAGACTATTATTTTAAGGTATACAACAGCCTACATGTTTCCTTCCAAGTTATTATATCTTAACAAATTAAGACACAGTTACAGCAATCTAAAATGTATATACTGTACATATTAATAGTTTGAGACTAGTCTAAATAATATTTATCTGTTTTCATAATTTAGGGAATCTAAAACAAATAAGACAATTGGATATGACTGTATCCCAGAAAAAGTCTCAAAACTAAATGCCAAACAATTAAGTTCCATTGTATAATCTAGGTTTTAAAAATTAATTAATAACAGAGTTTCTCCCAACTCCTGATATCATGCAGGCAAGCCAGCCAAAACCCCTATATAAACCATAAATATTATTGCTGGGGGTCCCAATACAAAAATCCCCTTTGGTTATTCAGATCACTTTTGTTTTGTGAATTATTTTGTAGTCATACCATATGTACATTTAACTTAGCTGTATGGAGTCAACCACAAAAAGGCACAAAATATGCAAAAAAGAATTCCGTTTGTGAAAAATCCTATCAAAAATCAATACACTAGCTGAGTGTACTAGTAAGCCTAAACCAGCTTTCTCCTGAGTGACTTTTGCTCTGACATTTCAGCATTCATTTTACTTTTTCCTCAATTATTTAATTCCCAGGAGGTTCAAAATGAAGGTGATAACATTATGAGGAACAGTACAATGGGTGTTTAGGAAACATACATAACCATCATGACACAAAAATGAAACTTCACTTGTAAGTTGCAATGAGCATGTTGAGGGCATAAAAGCATGCTACTCACAGAACACAAATATATCCACTGCAAATGTAAATTTTACACAGTTTACCCAGTGCACATTTAAACAGCCAGTGTGGCCCTGTCTCCTAAGAAGGTACACTCCATACATACCTGATACATTTTTTTATCCTGCTGGTTTCTGATGTTACAGGAATGGAGAAATTAGTTGACAACTAAATGCATTACAGTTTAACAGCAAACCAAAGTTAACTGATAATTAGACTCAACTGAAAGAACATATCCATCACACATCAGATGAATTTAAAGTTCACCCTAAATGGACTCTTACCATTAGAGTGAAGCAGTCACCATTTGGTTTCTAAAAGAACACCATGCCTTGATCAAATGCAATTCCAGAAAAGATGAAAGAAAAAGCTGTTTGAAACTTAACTATTAGGAAAAGGTTACAATGCCAATTCTTAGGCTCTGGCACTCCATGGCACCACAGCGGGAGTCATCATCTCTAAATGAAGAACACCTGGAATAATGGTGAATCTTCCCATTTTGCCCTGCCATAATTACCCAAGGGACAGCAACAACTTGTTCAAAACTCACAGATTCCAGAAGAATATCCAGAATACTGCCGGCCTCTCTAACCTCAGTTAAGGTTACTGTTCATGACTCCACATTAAAAAATAAACAGTGAGTAAAAATGTGATTCATGAAAAAGTAGCATGGCTAAAACTTAAAGGCATTAATAATAGTTTTGTACTAACTGCACAGATCCAAGAGTATCATCTGCGCTTGTACCGCATTTCCAACAGAACAACCGTGATGATCCCCAAGCATTTTGGAATAATGCTCTACTAATAGACAAGTCAAAAGTACTTCTACTGTATATGGACAACACAGGTACAGCTATGTCTGGTGTAAAGCTAATACAGCTTTCAACATTATAACTACAATAACACGTGGGGGTGGTAGTGGGATAGTGTGTGGATGCTTTGCTACCTCCGGACTTAGAAAACTTGCCATTATTAAAAATACCATTAACTTTGTACTTTAGCAGAACACTACTAGGGAGAATGTCTGTCTGCCTGCATACAGGCCGAAGTGTAATTGTTTTATAGAGCATGATAATACCCAAAACAACAAAGCAATCCTACCAGTGAATGGTTCAAAAGACACAAAATTAAAACATTTTGGAGTTGCCAAGTCAAAGTCCTGACTAGAACCCAATTGAGATTTTGAGGCATAACCTGAAACTAGCAGTTCATCCACACAAATCTTAACAATGTGTCTGAATTAAATGACTTCTGCAAAGAAACGTGGGCTAAATTCCTCAATTGCAATGTATAAGCCTGAGGTAAAATTATAAGTGCATACTTGCAATTATTGGTGCTTAAGGTGCTAAAACAAAGTATTGAAACTATGGGGGCAATTATTTTTTCATATGGGTAGTTTAGGGGTGCTGGATAACTTTGTTCCATGAATAAAGAAAGTAATGATTTAAAAAATGTGTTGTATGTTGACTCAGGTTCCTGTTCCCTAATATTATGCCTAAAGGTCTGAGATCATTTGTATATGAGGATATTAAAGAAGAGAAAAATACTTTCTCATAGCATTGTATAAACTTGTGTTACTGGTATCTGGTATTGTGCATCAAAATACTCTTTGATGATTTTATTCTAGAATTTAATATAATTTAACATCACAAAAAATAAATCTGACTGCTTGAGAACCTTGATCTGTTAGATTCACAACTTTTTCTGTAACAGGCAACAAGCTTTAGTGGAGGAAACATCCACCATCATTATCACTAACACTGAAGCACAACAGAGGCATATCTTGAGCTATTTTCTGTACACTCTTCAAAGCAGTAATTGTCAAGAGTATAATGTCAACAGTCACCACACACTTCAAATAATATCTGACAACACAGATATAATAGCTCTGCTCAATAGCAAAAACTCAGGAATATTTTATCACAGTGTTGTCACTGACTTAGATC
>JANRMT010062814.1:128584881-128618837 GCA_026402145.1 Polypterus bichir lapradei
GCATAGAGGCTTTCTGTCACATGTAGATAGTAAACAGAGACTCTGACGTCACATTCCAACTTTTAGCACACTGCGCCCCCCGACTTTTTGCTGGTACTGCAACTCGCGCACAGGTCGCGTTAATTTCTGAGGACCTGCTCAGAGGACGCATGAAATGAACGCTGGGGACGCGTGGCAGCCATGATGCGGGCGCGTACGCGTTCTGAGCGTGAAGTATAAATGAGCCCTAACTGTTGGCGGTCGGGGCTCTGTCGAGTGTATCCCATGGTTTTAGAGTTGGCGGGTGGGGCTCCGTCTTGCTTGCGCTCACCGTCTTGCGTGCCCTCAGTGAATTATATATATATAGATATTTTAACAGATGCAAAAGGTCATTTTTTTATTGTTGAGCATTGTGCCGTTAACATATGTGTCTGTACGGGCTCCCCATTTCATATCCCTGAGCCGCATATAAGCTGGTTTATATCCCGCACTGGGTGCAAGGAAGTCGCGGCGAAAATTACGTCAGAGGTGGAGATGCGTGCAGGAAAATATTTCCAGGCATAAACATTCAGCGTGTCCGCCCTATTGCGAGTGGCAAAGCTGCCATTTAAACTAATACAGGTAGACGTGGAAACCGGGTTTTCTAATGAAAAAACAATAACATTTAAAACAGTACCGTTTACATACAACAGATTTCGGCGAATCATTTACATACAATTTATATCCATTTATACACTAATTATGGCAATTATTAAATTAAATTATTATTAAATAATTCTTCCCATATAAGTAACATTTCTCGGACTGCCTTCTTCCATCTCCAAAACATTTCTAGACTGCGTCCTGTTCTTACGCAACACCTCACGAGTCACCTCACGTATAGATTACTGTAATGCTATTCTATCTGGCATCCCACAAAAACGTATCCATCACTTACAATTTATTCAAAATTCTGCTGCCAGGATAATAACCTGCTGTTCTAAATCCACTGAACATATCACACCTATTCTCTGTCAACTTCACTGGCACCCTGTTAACTACAGAATACAATACAAAATACTGCTCTTAACATTTAAAGCTCCCCGCAACCTCACTGATCTCCTACAGACTTACACGCCTCTCGCTCACTCAGATCCTCATCTGCAGCTCAACTTTCTATACCACACATCAAACTCTTCTATGGGAGCTCGAGCGTCTCTCCTGGTGCTCCTCAACTCGGGAATTCTCTTCCCTCTCATATACGTCAGCTCGATTCAATAACACATTTTAAAACTGCCCTCAAAACTTATCTTTTGATACTGGCATACCAATTGTGAATTTTGCACTGTTACTGCCAGTTATCTTTGTTTGTTTTCTAATTATTGCTTTTTGAATTATCATTCTCTTGTTTTAATTTTACTAATGCTGTTTAATTTTATTGTAAGGTGACCTTGAGTGCTATGATTATAAAATGGGATTTTCTAATGGCCAAATATAAGCAAAACAATTTTTTACCCTTACCCATGAAATGTAATCCCCCGGGATGTGGTTTAGCGCATACAGCGGTTTGTACAATCCCAAGCAGCACATTCGTGAGGCATCTTTATCCATTACTTCACTCCCCAGCAAGTGCCACTCGCAATATGGCGGCGACGTTGACGTACGATGCTGCTGGTCATGCGGCGTCTAGTAATTCTATGTCTATGTTTCTAGGTACACGGTGGTGCTCAAGGGACGACCGTGAATTTCAACCAAAGGCTGGATACGCTTGTGCCAGAATAAGGAAACAAAATAAAAGGTAGGCATGCAAAACATTTGATATTCCAGTGCTCATCATATGGGTCCCCTGTTAAGAAAATATCTGTGCCCCGTAGAATTGTTATCCCTTCTGATTTGGCGCAGCACACTCGGAGGTGATTGTCACCGATTTCCTTGTGTTCGCGCATCTTTGCATATCGTTTCTGTTTTGATTTAACGCATACCTCATGCAAAATGCCGGCCAGTCCGTCAGTAAAATATACAAGCTGTCGTCTGCCCGCTGTTTCGTCATACACGGCGATATGATGAAGTCAGCGTTTTAAGGTTGCAGGTGTATTGCTGTCACTTTACTGTGGTGCTCTGTGATTGACGGCAGACAGTAAACGTTGTTAAAGTGGTATCGAAAAATGACGCTTCATTAGTTGTTACTTAAGTCATTTTGGCTTACGCACTATATGTTCTGTTACCAATAAATTCTTCAACAGAAGCTCATCAGCAAAGAAACATAGAAAATAAGATTTAGTAAAAAAAAAAATAAAACTAGTAATTATAATTAATAATTCATTATTTGACATCCAAGAACCATGTACAAAGACTTTTTAAAATAAATGTAATCCTTTTTCATGCCATACGTTTAGCCTTGCTCTTAAACATTTACTCAGGTAGTTTTTTCTGGTGGGAAAAAATCCACGGGAAAGGCGTTGTTGTGGAACTCAAATTTAAGCTCTGTCATATGAGTGATTAAAACCGTGTGAATTAAATAGTTTTAAGTTCTATAAAAAAAACAAAGCCATTTCCTGTCATGACCACCCTCTTTAAATTGAGGGAGGATCTCATATTTCACAAGGGAAACAAATGTTATTGCTAATACTGTGCACATTTTTTGATTTTTATGCACTTTGTGCCTGGGTTAGATGTGAGCAAAATGTTTGCTTTTTTATTTCAAAAGTGGAAAAAAATATTGCTACTACCTAAGATTTTTTTCAGTTATAGGTTTTTTGTTGGTTTCTTTATACTTTTTTTGATGTCCGTCTAAGATGTGTCCAAATTTAAAAGGGAAACAATGAATAAACATTTGTTTTTAAATATATTAATTTGTGTTGATTTAAAATTTGTCATTACCTGCTGGTTACTGTCCACTGAAAATATCTGTCCCAGTTAAATGTCTGGCCCAACTGAATTTGTAATTGAATAGCCCTGCCATAGTGCATGATGACTTGGGTTACTGTAAAGTTTGCGCAAGATGGGTACCCAAACATCTTTCCGATCTGCACCAGCAACAGTGTGTGGAGGTTGCGACCCAATTCCTGAAACATTTTGGAGCAGATTGTCACTGGAGATGAGACATGGATCCATCACTGTAATCTGGAAAGCAAGAGACAAAACATACAGTGGGAACATCCGTCTTCTCCAGTAAAGAAGAAATTCAAACCACAGCCCACTACCAAGAAAATCTTTTTGACTTTCTTTTGGGACACGAAATGTCCTGTTTTGGCACATTTTCAGGAACAGTTCAATGTGCTGTGCTATGCTTAGAGAGAAACTGAAACCTGCATTTCACAGCAAAAGAAGGCATCTTCGGTCCACTTAAAAAGACTCTACATGGTTGGAGGTACATCTCTGATGATAAGGTTAAGGAAGGAAGTGGTGCAGATCTGGATTCAGGAGCAGCCAAAAAGTTTCTTCCCCCAAGGAATGAAGAAGTTAGTGGAATGATACAAGAAGTGCATCAGCATGTAGGGAGAATATAAGAAGAATGGGTATAACTGTTATGTTTATCTCCTTACAGTTACAGGTATTAAAGCGTAAGTCGCCTTTACTTTTTGATTCTCCCTTGTATATCACATGCTTAACATCAGGTGTTGCTACAAACAACAACATAGCTGTGGCCATGTGTTAAAGTTTTACCAAATGGCAGCTTCCAAATCAGAAAAATAAACAAATAAATAAACAAATTGGCAAAAAGTAATAATAAAGAAAATGATTTAATAACCAATAAAAAGTTAAAATACAAGTTTAGAAACACGCAAGCACAGCCCTCCGCTCCATCAAACAGGAGATATTCCTACCTCCTGCAAAGTCAGTTACCTTTTGATTCGCCTACCCTTTTTCATCCCAAGTTAACACACACACTGTTTCATCCCTGGCCCCACCTCTTTGTCTCCTGAATTGGTGTCCTTGCGTGCTACGCTTTACAATCTTCAAGTATCTTCCAGTACTAGCATGTTGGATTTCCTCTTCAATAAAAATGCAGATTTTTATTCCCTCCTGGAGCCTTTTGAACCATGTCCTTTTCCTGTGTCCTGTTTCACTGTTTATCCCTGTCAATGCCTTATTGGAGGAAAAAAATGAACCTAACGTAAATCACCATTAAATAACATTTGGCTCTGCCACAGTGCTGTAATAAACAACAAAAGATAAAAATTAAGCATATTACCCAAAACATATATAATTTTATAACCAAGAAGAAACCTCGGAAGAGACTGGTTATACATAGGTGTAATATAAGGAAAACATTTTGTTTTTGTAATTCATGTACATATGCATATCCAATGGAAATGATAGAAGTCCCATTAGTTATATATGGTAACACAGAGAAGTCTTTGCTGGCAGTTGGTGGCACTATAAAAAGCCAGGATGATAATGGTCAGACTTGTATGGTCCACAAGATCTTCTTTCACTTTGACTTTGCCATCATATACAGTATTTTCTAATAGTTATCATTCCTAGATTTTATCCGGTGGTGTTTTAATTTATTTGTCCAATACTTTATCTCTTCCTATCCTCACTTTGATAAGTAGTACAGTGGTGTAATAGCTATGATATTGTACCACAAGGCTTCAAGTTTATTGTCCACTTCTGATTTACTGTGTGATGTGTGCAAGTCAATTAAAATAGCCTGCCCGGACTAAAAAAAAATAAAAAGAATGTAAACAATGGTACTTTATCCTTATCTTGTAAGTTGCCTAGTATAAAGAGGTCATTCAAATACACAATACTAAATAAATAAACATGTCTGTGCAGAGAGAAACAGGCAGAGATTTGATGTTCTCTAAGTCCCTTAAATTAGGTCACAGCAATATCTAATAGTAGAACTATAGTAGGATGTCAGCTTTACAGCTACATGTAGGCAGAGATTCATGTTTGCATCAGAGGGAACTTATTGAAAATGTTTATCTTCCCTTTAAATAAGATGAATGGTATTGGCCTGGGAGAGAAAATATTTGAAAGAGACCCTTAAGATTCACATTTGTTGGTTTCTATAGAATATTGCCCTAGTATATAAATTGCCTTGCCAAAACAATGTTTACTTGTCTGTTGACTATTAGTGACAGATATATTTCATATTGCATTATTTGCTGCAGATGTGTCTCAAGGCCCTGACTCATGGACAAAAATCTAGGGCCCTTAATTGGCTTAGTAAAAGTGGAGCAAGTGAAGTGCTGGCTAGGTGGCTGCACTGGCTGTTTCCAAAAGTCAAAGCTTGTTTGGAGTATAATTGAACTGATTACTTAGCAGAGAAAATCTGATGTTATGGAGCTGATTTTTGTAATTCCATTTACATTTATGAAATCGCACACTGCACTTACTCTGCAGTTCCTCAAAAATTACTGTGGCACATTTGTTTTATGGTATGTGTAAATGAAAGACCCATTCCCTGAAATTTAAAATTCAGAGGGTTGGTCTAATTAGTTTGTTTCTTGGTTAGCAAGTAATAAAACAAAAACAATACAACCAGTTAGCAGCTTTGGGAACTCCCACTACTTCTCTAAATGATCTTTACACATTTACATTCTATAGTGAATACTGTGCCAAGGCATTTGCATTTTGTTGCAGTTGCAGCACAGGCATGATAAGTGACTTACTTAGGATACTACAGGGACTGAACTGGCAACTGCATTTTAAAATTCAGTTAATTAGCTGCTACACCATACTTAGCATATAAAGAAAATGTCAGTATCTAGGTAATCTTGATGAATACCTCATTCAGTTTAAGGCTATGTTACATTATGAAACTTTCCAATTTATGGTCATAACCTTTGTTTACACAGTCTTAGCAAGTTGGAAGCAGTTAGTGGCACACTCTCGTGAAGCTGGTTGTATAATGTGACCCACCCAGTGACTCACTCCAATTAATCCATATCTTGCTCCAATATAATCAAACTGTTCTAATTTTGTCTTTAGTCATTGGGATGTGCATGATAGCTGAAAACCTATGAATGCTAATCTGGAAGTAAAATGTACATGATGCAGCGACGTGAAGTGAGGAATGGGTTTGTTTTGGAACCAGAAAAATAGATTGTCTGTCTGATGTCTCATGTATTACATACCACAGCAGAATGAAAAAAGAAAAAATGGCCTAGATTGTGACTAAACTTGCCATAGCTGTTAACCCTTTGTACAACACTGGCTAAGTAAGGGAGCACACTATTGGCTGTTACAAAAAAGGTGTGAGCATGACTGGGATGGAAGGTCAGCACTCAGACAGTAAATAAGACATAAAGAGCGATTTTCAATTGTGTAAATTGACATGGCCCAGTGATGAGATATGCAACGAGATCAGCAACTGCGATCGGCAAATTTGACACACTCCACAACTAGAAATCACATATTGTGACATTGGCTTTAGAAAAGCTCTAGATAAAACCCTGTCCTTTCTGCTTCCTATACCCACCTAGAGTTAGCCCCAATGACCTTTTGTTTCTCCAGATTATTGTCTGTCATGTACTGGTCATCCACTGCCTACTACTTAGCAATGCTTTTGTTATGTTCTCATTTTTTTTAAAAAAGCACCGTAACCTTAAACCGAAATACTTTCTTTAGGATGGACATCAGTATAACAGGATGACATATTCTATTTGTTGTAAAATTTCAATATAATTATTTTAGTATTTTGACTGGATTATACTGGAGATGGCTATTTCTACCTTGTGCAGTGTGTAGACACAGGTCTTCCTTTAGCACAACTTATATATTAATATACAGATATTAAAATAATATATTAACAAAAAATTTATATCAGATTATTTGCATTCAGTTAATGTCCTACAGCACTGACTTCACAATTACTGTACTAAATAAAAACATCATCAGAAACTGTAGAAGGCCAATCTGTTCTTGCACAATATCTGTGATTTAGATCTTCTGTATCTCTTGTGAGAACTACATTTACCATGTAGTATTGTACCATGTGAGCACCATTGCTTGTGCTGGAATCTACCGAGATCAGTGTCATGTGACTGAGAGGGAGCACAACATGGCAACATTGGCCAATGTGTAATCCTGTTATAAGAATTTTAATAAATAAGAGAAGATCACACTTGTTTAGTTTGCTAATAGATTATTTTTCCAAATATCTCATTGAGATACTTTGTCAAAGACCCTACTTTAAGTGCATGATGCTTAAGTTTGTTGTAGACTCCCTTGATGTGATACAGTGTTTTTTGGCTTCCATCTTATATTTACTTTTAATTGATTTCCATTGCTGTCCTTGATTATCTGATTTACTATTTAACTGAAAGAGTCTTTATCTCTGCATTTCAGAATTTTGAAGACCTGGATTAGACCCCAAGTAGCATTCTCGGATCAGATGTAAGGCAGTTTAATTCCCTGAGCTTGGGGAACGGCTGTCAATTCAACAATTCACTGGGGTTCCACAGTTTTAATGATTGCCCATTCCCTTTTGAATTATTTTTGCTGTTTCAGTATTTGTTTTTCTTTTAAGCATGCTATTATCTTTGTATGTCACAAGTTTACAAACTACATTAGAATCTACAGTACATTGTCATTAATATTAATCTAAATATCATCCTAAATTATTCAGATGTTTGGGCATTGGTATATATCCTCAGTTGTACACGGTACTCGCATTGAAATTGCAGTCATGCCTTTGCCAACATTAGGATATAAATAGTATCACTGTCAAATAGGCCTTCGTTTTTTTTTTTAATTATCTTGGTAGAGGAGTAGAAGTATTTAAAATGTCTGATTAGATTTTGGGTTACATATCTATTAGGTATATGTCAAGAGAGTTTATGCTTAAGACATGACCAAAGACACAGTCATGTCCTCTAATGTGCACATGGCAGAAGACACAATAATTTTCCCTCCTTGGGACAAAGACAGCATCAGTGACTCAAAGTCAACTGGACTGACCTCTCTTAAGGTCACAGCAGATTCCAGTTTCAGCAAAGGCAGAGACTGGAGGCCCAGACTTGGCAGTGAAAACAGGAAATTGATATTCAGACTGGGAGGCAGCATGTTGTGATCTGCACCTTTATTAATTTGTGTGTGATTTATGCCATTTATACATTAATCTAGGAGTTTTAGAACTCAAGGATATACAATTTTCTCAGTAGTTTTTAATTTTAGTGTAAATTGAGTAAGTTCAATATTTTCTTGTTATAGATCAATGCCATCTTCTCTCAAACTAAAGCTATGAGCCACTGTTCTTTGGAGGGCTGAAGCTGACAAACTTTTGTCTTTGTGGATCAGAAGCTGAGATCTAGTCTATCAAGCCAAAGCTATGTGCTAGTAATCTAACAAGCCTGAGAAGCCATTACATCAAGAAGGGAACTTCAGCATCTAAATTCTTGGGCTAGAATGAGTAAAGCCTTTTCTCTATGAAGTGGCAAAAGGACAGCAGAAGGCAAGCTAAGGAAGCAGCAACACAGCACAGACATGGATCATGCAGTAAAAAGAAAGAGTGCATTCCAAAGAATGGAGAACGCTTCACTTGAACCCGGAACAACAACAAAGCCACAATTCCACACAAAATCGGACATCATCCATTAAGACTTGATATCATAAAACTATTTATCTATGCCAAGACAACACAGAATTCTAAACCGCCAGTAGAGAGCCAGCCTATATGTTACATGTCTGCCTAGTCTGCCTGCGGCCAGTTATATGTCAAAATATAAATACAGTATATATTTATAGTATATAAATAGAGTATATAAATACAGTATATAAATAGAGCCTTACCATATAATTTGAGTAATTAATGGTGTTGCCATAGGTAAAACTGATAATTAACCAAATTAAAATTTCCTTTTCAAATCTTGTAGATGTAGTGGAAATAAGTACAATACTGGAGTAAGTAATAAAAAAAAAAAACTCAGTTGTGAAAATGGGAGACTTGGGTGCATCGCCTTAAGATTATGATGTAATGACTTTTATGGAGGGGTTTTGAAGGTTGCTGAATCTTATTGTGATAATGTTTTTTTGAAAAAAATGTTTATCTACATTTACTTATTTGGCTGATGCCTTTTTCCAAGGTGACTTACAACATTTATGATACAACTAGGCTGACCCGCCTTTTAAGGCGACCGACTTTTAAGTTGACCACTTCTTAAGGCAATTCAATATGTACATCAATTTGATATTTTATACAAACTCATTAATTTGGTTATATTGCATTTGAGCGGTATTACTTTAATACGCGTAGTTTCTGTTATTTTTGTGATGAAATTTAAACTTTTTTTCTATATTTAGGTCGCCCTTTTGAACCCCCCTGATATTTACTACGCGGTGAGGCATTTGTACTCCATCAACATTAATTATTTCCAGAGACATAATTTTGTCTATTTTTCCAGCACATCGCGCACAAAAGCAAGGGAACGATGGGAGCACCAGAACTCTGCTCACATCATGTCACTTTGTACCGCAAGCTGCAAGTAGTAAGTCTGTGATAAGCGGAATACCACTACGCTTTCCACTCACGGGACGGAAGGACAATCCCGACCGCTTTTATATAGTAAGAAAGAAGAAGATATCGCACAGTCTGGAGTAGAAAATCATCTTTTACCTGGAAAAACGAAACTACAAATCCCATCGTGCATTGCAAAATGGACGGGGCGTGTGTGAAACTCCGCGCCTGCGTAGCACTCACGGGATGGAAGGATAATCCCAACCGCTTTTATATAGAAGGATTTTATATAGTAAGAAAGAAGAAGAAGATATCGCACAGTCTGGAGTAGAAAATCATCTTTTACCTGGAAAAACGAAACTACAAATCCCATCATGCATTGCAAAATGGACGGGGCGTGTGTGAAACTCCGCGTCTGCGTAGCACTCACAGGACGGAAGGACAATCCTGACCGCTTTTATATAGAAGGATTGGTACATTTCTTTTTGTTTTCCAATTGGATTACAGGCAGGTCAAGTGACTTGCTCATGGTCAACTAGTGTCAGTAGCAGGATTTAACCACTTAACCACTGCACCACACTCCCTGCTTATTTAACAATGTTGATTTTTTTTTAACCAGTCTGTCCATTAGATGCTTTAATGAAGCTGGAACCCCATGAAACCTAAACAGTAGGGTTTGATATCGCCAGTAACTACTAAGAATGTCTTTTCCTTGACTTCTTTAGTTAAGGGTATCTTCCAATATCCTTTTTGTCACATCAGTTGTTATGATATAGTGCCATTCCCAAGGTTTTCTGTAAATACATCCACCCTAAAATGGGGATTAAAATTAAAAACATGATTTGCTTCTGAAGATTGGTGCAGGAGCCATCTGTTTTAGGTAAAAATATAATGGCACCTGACCATGGATTCTTATTTTCCTCAGTGACATTTTCTCCATTTTTGCCTCAACTCATGCCTATCATAACTGTCTAGATATTTTCATGAAGTCCTGTGAGGTCACTTATAATTAAAACCAAGTGGCAGAAATTATTAGGATATTAAAGAAGAGAGTTCAGATGTAGAATTGACCAATACATGAAAAGTCAAAATGGTGATTTTCAAAATTATGGAAGTTTGCTAAAACTGTTCTCAATAACAAAACTCAAATTAATGTCAGAAAATTCTACACCAGAAGATTGCTTAAAAACTAAGCTATCTTGGGAGGGCTTTGCTTTCTATTCCAAAAAAGTTTAGATGTTACTTTTACTGCATGGCCATTTTATGTAACACGGTACATTCTTTAGTTGCCTAACAACTGCATAGAATCATAGCGACCAGTAACATGAAAGGCCAGTGAACATAAAAAAAAGAGAGACAAAAAAATCAGTGTTCATACAAACAAGAACATTAAAATATTTTGGTAGGATGAATAGGAGCTCCCAGGGAGCAAAAATTGTAGCTACTAACAGAGATATTTATAGTCTGATGAGATGGTTAGGAAAATTGTTGGAAATTGTTACACCCAACAGACAGAAATCATTCCTAATATTTTAACACATTACTACAACAAAACTACAATCTAACCCACAAACTGATGCATGCTAGTTGTTTGAAGCTAAGTCTCTCATAAAGGTTGCCCATCTGATTCAGTCAAATTTCTTAACACTTCTCTATGTTTGCCAATATCTTTTATAGTGCAGCCATGCTGGTGTCACCCACTGTGCTTATATGCTTTACCAGAATAATAAAAAAATCAAAACACTGCCTAAGCCATGTCTTCTGTGATTAATCTGCCTCTAACCCACCTGGAGTCCTCCTCCAGATTTCTCTTCCTAGATTTTATCTCTGCCTTTAACATCATCATCCCCCCAAATGCTGGTGAACAAGCAGTCATTACTTGTATAAAATTCAGTTCTTTGGATTTTATAACAAACAGGCCCAAGTCAGACAGAATCCACAGCATTACATCTTCTACCATCATTCTCAACACCAGCTCCTTCCAGGGATTTTTTTGAGCCGCCTACTGTATACTCTGCTGACCTAGGACTGCATATCTCACTATCTGGACAATCACATAGTGAAATTTGCAGATGACGCAGCGGTGGTAGGATTTGTCACTCATAATGATGAGTCTGCATACAGGATGGAAGTGGCTAAACTAGAGCTTGTGGTGTTAGGACAACAGCCTTAATATCAATGTCAAAAACATAACAAAATGATTGAAGACTTTCAGCAAACTGCTACTCTCTCTCCTGAAATTGTCACCTGCTTTAAATACCTGGGAGTGCATATTACAAATGACGTCTCTTGGAGCTGCAATACGGCCTGTCTGGTAAAGAAAGCCCACCAATGCCTCTACTTCTTGAGGATGCTGAAGTGGGCTGTACTGTGCTCCTCTATTCTGACCTCCTTTTACAAGTGTGTGGTAGAGAGCATCCTCCCCTTCTGTATTATGCTTGGTATAGAAGTTGCTTGGCCGCACAGAGGAGAGCACTGCAGTTAGTGGTTAAGTCAGGTACAGCAGATCATCGGCAGCACCCTACCCACTATAGAGGACATTCGGATGTTGGAATGACAATAAAAGATCTTTGAAATAAATAATATCATGACCTTAATGAAATAATAGAAAAGAACATAAATAAAGCGAAAACAAAATCTTATCTACAGTATGTAATACTGATGGTACCAATTTGAACTATAGTACCCTGTGGGGAACTCTCTTACCACTACACCTGAGTCCACACAGATACTGTGCGCAATAATGATCATCAGATCAGGTTTATCATTTACAGCATATGAATATTTAGTAATACTAGGAACTCACAACTTTGTCCAAAAAAGCATCATCTGCAATAATTATTTGGTCATTCCAGAGTTCACCACCAAACCAGTAGAAACTGCTGGTTCTATATTATACATAGACGAAGGCTTTTATTTGTTGTGATGATAAATATGTTTTATTAGTCACTTATCTATCTTATGATAAAATTAAATGATAACAGTCTCAACCAAAGCCACTCCTTTCCCCTGACATCAGAGTGGGGTTTTGAATTAAGCATAAAAAATGCATTGTTAAATCCTTACTACCCATAAAGCTCAGATTAGCCTATTTTTAGATTAACCTTCCTTTCTTGCAGCAAGTAATATCAATTGGGATGGTCCTCATCATGTGTCTTCCTAAACTGAACTCCTATTAAAGACTTGTACTTTTCCCAGGCCTTGTTGACAGAAGTGATGTCTTGCCCCCTGGTTTCATTCTGAGAGAACAGAGCTGACTTCTCCTGTGTTCCAGTTTCCAATTTGGGTGTGTTTGTCAGGCAGTGCTTCTGGTCACCTGTCAGAAAGGCAGAAGAACTTGTGTTAAGGCATCTGGATTAATTTGTTTTGGCCCTGTTGTTTTTTTTCCTAGGTTCTTCAATTGGGCCTCCTTGGACAGAAGAACTAAACTGTTTGCACACACTAGGAAACACATTATTTACTTCAAAGGTGTATTCACATACTGAATCATCATATGGTCTTACTTTCATTCCAAATTATAAATTAATCTGAACCACTGGATTATTGGAGACTTATAAAAAAATTTGGCAGCACAAAGAAAGGCTAGACTGCTTATCTAGAATAACTCATGTAGGTGAAGTTTGTGAAATCTATAATTTGTTTTCTATTCAGTTTGGACTCAACTCTCTTTCATAACTGAATTATCACATCTTTAAGGTTAGATTATATAACAATTCTCAGGCCTTTTCCTCTGTGCTGTTCCCCTTTTGCAAACTTAAAAAATCCTGTTTATTTTAGTGCTCATGTATTAGTTTTCCTTCTCTTTTGCTTAATTTAGGTTACTTAGAATTCTTTGTTTTCTATTATTCATTTAGTATTTCTTTAGTTTTGTGATTACCTTCATTTGGTTAGTGTTCGGGGTTTAGTTCAGCATGTTTGCAAAAAGGCTGTTTCTTAATTCTTTTATTTGTGTTTCTTTACTCTACCTCTCTTCTTGTTTTATGTTTTCTTTTTGAGATAATGTGTCGTTCAAGGTTAGGTTTCCATTTCTTCAGTGAATATTTACATTAGTTACCTTTGAGTTAAATTCTTTGTATATTTTGTTTATTTTGAATTTCCCCTTATTTAATTTATTGATTAATAAATGATTATCAGTTATGTTCAACTGTGCTTGTTTTCAGTTATAGTTGTTATTTTTAGCCAGTTAAGATAATGTTTTAGGGAAAGGGCAGGGTTCCCATAGGGCCCAGCCACATTGCTGTAAAATGAGCTGTTTGTTTTTGGTCCTATGGGTGCCCAGAAGGCATGGGCCATCAACACCAATTTTTTGGTACTGTTTATCTTTATCAACTGAGGTCCCCTCATGTTTTAAACCTGTTAGAAAATGTATTTTTAGTTGTCTTATCCAGTTCCTTTCCACCTTTTTCTCTTCTTATTTTGCCCGTTCGGGTTATGTTCTACTATTGTTATAGTTAAAGTTGACCTTAAGGTTGAGATTATCTAATTTAAAATTAGGGTTTGTTTTTGGAAAGTTATCTTTAAGTTTAGGGACTTGATTTTCAGCTGTTTTGATGTGTTTTGGTTAAGGGTAGAATTAAGTAGAGGCTGAGGTTTAGGTTTTAGGTTGAGATTTATTTGGCGTAGCCTGTGTAGGTGTGGATTGAAAATCAAATTATCTTGAGCCCCTTAATATTCCAATATCTATACTTGTCAGTGATCCCATTAAAATGAAACATTCTTTACTGTGAATTACATGAATCTCTGCCCCATAACACAACCAGAAAGAAAACAGTTCACTAGCAATGATAAAAAAGAAAGGGATCCTTGTTTTGTATCACAATTTAAAGTTCAAATGCCAGAATTTGAACACTGAACTTAGTATGATTTTTAGCCAGGCCCAATTGTACATATTGAGGTGAAT
Organism: Polypterus bichir lapradei; assembly: GCA_026402145.1. Classification (NCBI taxonomy): domain Eukaryota; kingdom Metazoa; phylum Chordata; class Cladistia; order Polypteriformes; family Polypteridae; genus Polypterus; species Polypterus bichir. Next base: position 128,599,149 of record JANRMT010062814.1, read on the forward strand.
AGGTAGTCCCATTGACATATATCAACAGCCATAAGTGACAATGGTTTACAAAAAGCAACTTTTGCCATTAACAAATCCAATCTGTCATTTGAAATCACAACAATATTTTTTCACAGATAGTAGGTACTTTTTGCCAGAATCTATACATACATGTTCAAGAGGAAAATGGCTTACAAGATCATCAATTTAATGTGGGCAAGTTATACTGATTGACAATCCTAAACTGGCCTTCTTTGAGTAAATATGGATGGCTACATGAATGTGCTATGTTGTTTAAGGTTTGTTCCTTCATAGTATCCGATATGTTTTCCATGACCCTGAACTGAATTAAGTTGGATGAGAAAATGGATGGGTGTGTGGATTTTACCACTGGCATAATACAATGGTACCTAAGAGCTGTATGGGCCTAGATTTGATTTCCAAACCTTGTCAATACCTAAGTGTAGTTTGAATGTTATATCAAGTACTTGCATGCTTTTTCTCCAGATATTTTAAACTAAGAATATTAAACCATCCTGATATGAGTAAATATATTGCATACTGTGTTTACTGTATGTGAGTTTTCTCTGTGATGAACTGTTTTCCAAGTCGGGGCTAGTTTCTGCCTTGGTTCTAATGCAAACTCCTTGGTCCATCCTCTGATCCCTCAATTGATACAGCTGCTTCTGAAAATGGATGGATGTTAGCACTAAATGTTATACTTTAAAAGAAAAGCTCTGGAAAGCAATTTGAAAAGCATGCAAAATTTATTTTTCAATTCCTATATTTTATTCATTTCTCATTATGTCACAATTACAACACTGCATGTACAGTGTTATTAGATAAATATCTTGCTAAGATACAGAATCTTATAATTTGATATTATGAGGTATACAGTGCATCCGGAAAGTATTCACAGTGCATCACTTTTTCCACATTTTGTTATGTTACAGCCTTATTCCAAAATGGATTAAATTAATTTTTTTCCATAGAATTCTACACAAAACACCCCATAAGGACAACATGAAAAAAGTTTACTTGAGGTTTTTGCAAATTTATTAAAAATAAAAAAATTGAGAAAGCACATGTACATAAGTATTCACAGCCTTTGCCATGAAGCTCAAAATTGAGCTCAGGGGCATCCTGTTTCCCCTGATCATCCTTGAGATGTTTCTGCAGCTTAATTGGAGTCCACCTGTGGTAAATTCAGTTGATTGGACATGATTTGGAAAGGCACACAGCTTTCTATATAAAGTCCCACAGTTGACAGTTCATGTCAGAGCACAAACCAAGCATGAAGTCAAAGGAATTGTCTGTAGACATCCGAGACAGGATTGTCTCGAAGCACAAATCTGGGGAAGGTTACAGAAAACTTTCTGCTGCTTTGAAGGTTCCAATGAGCACAGTGGTCTCCATCATCCGTAAGTGGAAGAAGTTTGAAACCACCAGGACTCTTCCTAGAGCTGGCCGGCCATCTAAACTGAGCGATCGGGGGAGAAGGGCCTTAGTCAAGGAGGTGACCAAGAACCCAATGGTCACTCTGCCAGAGCTCCAAAGGTCCTCTGTGGAGAGAGGAGAACCTTCCAGAAGGACAACCATCTCTGCAGCAATCCACCAATCAGGCCTGTATGGTAAAGTGGCCAGACGGAAGCCACTCCTTAGTAAAAGGCACATTGCAGCCCACCTGGAGTTTGCCAAAAGGCACCTGAAGGACTCTCAGATCATGAGAAACAAAATTCTCTGGTCTGATGAGACAAAGATTGAACTCTTTGGTGTAAATGCCAGGCGTCACATTTGGAGGAAACCAGGCACCGCTCATCACCAGGCCAATGCCATCCCTACAGTGAAGCATGGTGGTGGCAGCATCATGCTGTGGGGATGTGTTTCAGCGGCAGGAACTGAGAAACTAGTCAGGATAAAGGGAAAAATGACTGCAGCAATGTACAGAGACATCCTGGATGAAAACCTGCTCCAGAGCGCTCTTGACCTCAGACTGGGGCGACGGTTCATCTTTCAGCAGGACAACGACCTTAAGCACACAGCCAAGATATCAAAGGAATGGCTTCAGGACAACTCTGTGAATGTCCTTGAGTGGCCCAGCCAGAGCCCAGACTTGAATCCGATTGAACATCTCTGGAGAGATCTTAAAATGGCTGTGCACCGACGCTTCCCATCCAACCTGATGGAGCTTGAGAGGTGCTGCAAAGAGGAATGGGCGAAACTGGCCAAGGATAGGTGTGCCAAGCTTGTGGCATCATATTCAAAAAGACTTGAGGCTGTAATTGCTGCCAAAGGTGCATCAACAAAGTATTGAGCAAAGGCTGTGAATACTTATGCACATGTGATTTCTCAGTTTTTTTATTTTTAATAAATTTGCAAAAACCTCAAGTAAACATTTTTTATGTCATTATGGGGTGTTGTGTGTAGAATTCTGAGGAAAAAATTAATTTAATCCATTTTGGAATAAGGCTGTAACCTAACAAAATGTGGAAAAAGTGATGCGCTGTGAATACTTTCCGGATGCACTGTACATCTACTTTGTTATGAGAAAGAATTGTCAAGGTACTTGCAAAGAAAAGCTATGGCTGTTATAGTGATGAAATTTTATCTCATATTTTTGCAATATAAAATGTTATTTCAGGATGACACATTATTTCATAATAAGATTTTATTCAATTATCTCAAATATACAATACTGATAGATAGATAGATCCTTATTTGTCCTTAAAAAGAAGCTCAATAAATAATATAATCTTAGAACTTTGTAAACAAGTATATATATATCTGACTAAATTAGCTTCTTGTAATGCTAGGTGACTTGATTATTCCAAAATTGTACTGTGGATGTACTTGATGAAAACTTGTTCAGTTCTTTTAATCCTGTTTTGGTGAAACATTTTACCAGGGTTCATCCATGAATCTTAAGGGTCATAATGTCTGACCTAAGTCTGAAAACTTACATTTGCACTCATCCACCAGTAGAATCATTAATGAATTTTTAACATGGATCTCCAAATCCACCAATTTTAATTGCTGAACATATTAATATAAAAGTGTTCTCTGAAAATAAAAGGTTGTGGAGAAGTAGTCTTGATAAATAAAGATGGTCAGTAAAGTATAGTAGTGGCCTTTTCTTTAAAAATGTATGTACATCTTTTGGCTGAGACTGCAGAGTATGAGTTTTCTTTAAGAGAGCACTCATCCGTTTCCTACAGTATGTGAGAGCCTGATGCATTTTTCAGTAGCTAAAAAGCAAGCGCATAAGGCTTAGACCATTTTGCATTCTGTGTTGAGTTTGCATGTTCTGCCATTTTGTTTGTGGATTTGCTCTGTGTAAAGTTTACATGTTCTCCTTATGACCCTTTAAATCTGAATGCCTTGTCATTGTAATAGCATGATATGATGTTCATTTTCAACTCTAAATTAGCCCAATGTGCATAGATAGTCCATGAAATAGATCGGATTCTACTTGTACCCTGTTGTGATGGACATCAGCTCTCAAAATCCCTGATTAGGAGAATACTGGCTTACACAACCAAAGAATGTCCATGTACTGGTACATCCACTTTTAAACTTGCTCTGTCTAATTATACAAGTAGAGTCGCACTGTCAAACCAAACCAATATGTATAGATTCCTTTTAACCTCCCACATATGTCTGTATTATGGGGAAGAAAAAACAGACAGTCCAGATGAAAACCCACTGCGACAAAGGGATAATGTGCAAAAATCAAACACAGATGATATGTGTGCCCTGTTTTAGATCAATTACATGTTTTTCACAGAAGGTGATACATAAATCATATACATTTACTGCTGACCAAAATATAGGAAAATAACTGTACAATGTGATTCAGTCTGCCAGACTAAATTAATTTAAAAAATACTGCCACTTCTTGTTGCTTTATTAATGTAGTTCATGCAGATATATACTATAGCTTTGTACAGGGTGGTCCAGATCTAATTATGCAACTTTTAATGCAATGCAGGAAAACAATACAAAAGAATTGTTCGAAATATCTTGTAATAAACGAAAATGAACTTACATTGAAGCTGTGGATGGTAGGGCGTATGTTTAATTTCATGCAACATCCTCAGCACACTGGTTTTACCGATGTTCAACTTTGCAGACAATAGTCTGGATGACTTGGATTTATACGGGGACGATTCCAGTTCGGCGCGAAGACGATTCTTCATGTCGTCAGTTCGCACACTTCTCGATGGTCCGGTATTTTTCGGGTGATTGGCGCTACCAGTCCGGTCAAACATTTCGTTGATTTGGGATATCGTGCTCCTATGCACTGCAGGCGGTCCAAATTCTTCCAACATCCTGCGCTGCACCTCGGAAACATTGCCCGTTATCGAGAAAAGGCGAACACATCGCACCCGCTGTTCGACTGACAACCGTCTCCCCGCCATTTTGGAATGCAGGGCAGGTGCTGCCATCTATCTGCAACAAAAATATTTTTTTGTGAATTATCTATGTGCAAGGCAGGTGCTGCCATCTACCGGCAACAAAAATATTTTTTTTGTGAATTCTCAATCTAATAAACTTAAGTTATAGCGTAATGAAAATTGCATAATTAGATCTGGTCCACCCTGTAGGAACACTATTGTCACTTGTACAGTGTATTATAGTATTATCCTTCCTCCCCCACACTATGCGACTCTTCAATTCCACCTGGGGGAGTAAACATTAACATTATACAAAGTTATTGTCTGTTATACCTACATTTTTATCACTCTTTAATTTAATATTGTTCTTTATGTATGCTGCTGCTGAAGTATGTGAATTTCCCCTTGGGATTAATAAAGTATCTATCTATCTATCGATAGTGACATTGTATTTAAGCAATGCCAGTATGACTTTAGGCAAGCAAAGCCATCTGATACTTTATCTTTAAGGCATACACGTTTCCCGTTTGTTCTTCCTCGTCAGTCTCAAGTTTTACATAAGTGCTTGGTTTTCGGAGAATTGATTCTTATTCATGTCTGTTATTGTACTGCTGCAGTTTATGTGTTTCATTTGCACGTGTTACATTTAAAATAATCAGGTTTGATTTTTGCAGCCTTAAACCATGAAAGCAAACAAACATTCTTGACCGAGTTGAATGGTTTCAAGTCAAATTAATAGGACGATTCCAAACATGACCTTGTCGAGGCGCTGTACGTGAGCTCTGTAATAAGAATTGTGATCGATTTAGTCGCACTCATCCTCGGTTTATGAGATTCAAGGGGAGAGTAATCGATCCTTCAGCACGGGAGGCACATGATGAGTTTCAGAAGCTGAAGAGTTGTTTCTTTGGCTTTTCATGTCAAGTGACCCCCGTAAAGATGGAATCTGTTGTTACTGGATTTTTTGTTTCTGTGTTCAAACTAGATCTTCATTGAAGGCTAAAGAGAGAGAGGCGATATGCCTTGGTAATAGGTTCTGAGCTTGCAGCGACGCTCGATTGTGTACATGCGGCTTACCGAGTATGCAGGCAAGATGTTAAAGCACAGAGGCAGCAGAAGCAAAACGCAGGCTGGAAAGGACACAGCGGTGAGTAAATAGTAGGTTCAAAAGTGAAAGAATCGCTCCTCGATTCTCAATGCCCGATGTTTACGTTCAGTTCTTAACTGTATCTTAAAGACACCCGAGTTCTTCATTCTCATAGAAAGACGCAGAAAATTAATATAAGCTTATGAAGTAGGGTCGGTAGACAATTCTGTTTTTTCGGATTGTTTAGTTCTTAGACATCCAATCCTGAAGAACAGTATTGGCCGCAGTTTTAATTTTTTGACAGTTTTCAGCTCATTGCTAATTTAAACTTAATGTTTTTAGTAGTCTTTTGTTTAGTTGAACGTGGGGGTGAAATTTTATTTTTTTCAACATAGATTATATAATTGTATTTTGTGAAAGTTCGATCCATCCTTTTTTAAGGCTAATTCTATAGAGTAATGTGTTCCTTGTTTGTTTTGCAAAGCCAGCTACGATTGTCCTGTCTGTGTTAAAAGTGAAAAAATGTGCTAGCTAAAGAAAAAAAAAAAAAAAACATTGCACAAGAAGCTATTTGTGATTTTGGCTGCAAGTCCTTCTCAGTAACAGACTCACCTTGTTTGAGTCCTGAGACTTTGCTTGACATTCTGTAAAACTGTCAGCAGTAGTAAACCAACAGTAAAATCAAATGCAGCAGCCATGCAGATTTTAAAATTATCCGCCCCACATGATATTCATGGCAGTACTCCAGTATTTAAAGCGGGCACGTAATCATTGTTACATTAGATCAAGTTAGCTTTTTTTTTTTTTTATTAAATTCAGTTCTCTTATAAGGCCTGAAAGCTATCCATTAATTGCACATACTGTACAATACAATATACAATAACTTGAAGTGACATGCAAAACACAATGTTAAACATTAAAGTAAAATTAACATGCAGTATACTATATACCAAGAAAAATATCTATATATATTTACACATTTGATGACTTTTGTAAATATATAAAAAAAAAATTAAAGCATCAAAAATGTTGTAGTCCCAGCTTCCACAGTACCAAATCATTGCGCTTTACAGTTGACCACAGCATAGGCAAACCTCAGAATACCATGAAGGTATGTCAGTTGGTTCATCCTTATCAATGACCCTTGTCCAGTGTCAATTACAGAAGTGACATTTCCAAATGTAGAAAAGAAAAAAAAGAGACAGTATCTGTCTCTGTTATTAAATAGCAATGTGAATAGGCCCAGGAACAACTCTGTCTTAATACTCAATGTACAAGTAATGAATCTGAAGCCTTAATTTAAAAGCAGAGATTGTGTGCCCCGCTTTACATTGGTAGGTACACCATTCCAGAGTCTGCTGGTAAGAGCTCTGCCTCCTATTTTAGTTTTATTTACCAAAATATTTTAAACTAGGCCTGAATCTTAAGATGACAATGTGTACCCTGGATTATAGAAATGTGTAATTTCTGGAAAGTACAAGGATTCTTATCCATTTAAGACTTTACAGTATATCAAATAGGAGACTTAATATGATCTGTTTTCACCAAGCCAATGAACTGGTTTAAGCATAGAAGTTACATGTTTCATGATTTTTTTCTGCCTTGTATTATAAAGTGTAGAGTAGTAAGTGAACAGTTTAAAAACATTACAATAGTTAATTCTACTTGAAACAAATGAATGAACTATTTTTCAAGATTCTAATTTTACATGTATCTAATTAGGAAAATGCAAATTTAGAAAGTGTTGAAATGTGACGACTAAAATTTAAATCTGAGTTAATCTTTAACACCTAAAAGTATGGGTGAATCGAGCAAAAGATACACTCAGTCCTTTTGCATCTTCAGTATAGTCTTAGTATCTGGAGAACTACCTGCTAAAGGAACATCTGGTGTTCTGAAAAATAAAGAACTACAATTTTCATTCATGCATTGTTTAACCTCTGTGAAGTTGTAAGTTACAAGTAACTATTGTCATTATGTGGATAACCACTTATGTTAAATATACAGTTCCTAATAGAAACATATATAGAGAAAAAAGAATTAACACTTTTTATATTTTTACACCACAATGGAAACCCCCCAAAGTCTAAATATTCACCCATTAGTCACATTCCTTAGCAATCTGGATTAAATTGCTTTACACATTGTAGTGTCACACCCCATGCTGACATTAACTGGGACTCCAAGTAAATGTGTTCTGACTGAGTAAGCATAACATTTTGGGGGCAAAATTATTTATATTTGTGTCTGAGCAGTTAAACTTTTCAGCAACAAAAAAAGTCACATAAGTAAGACAAACCTCACTAAATGAAAAGTTAGACTTTTTTTAATTTAAGATATTAAATATTAAAGAAGGGAAGTATGTTTCTTTTTGATTAGTTTTGGAAAGCTCCACAGTTTAAGTTTGACGAAGGCTTTCTAATTATGCTAGTTTAATAAAGTCTCTTCTTTATGATCGAAGATATACACACAGTAAATAAAAGATGTGATTATTTGCAATTTCCAAACATAGTTTGTGAATCTGATATGGAAGCGGAAAAGGCATAAATGACTGCTGTCTCACTCATTTTGCGTTAAACTAAAGTGGAGATATCTATAAAAACCTCATCTTTTCCAGCAATAACCTTACTTAGAGAAATAGAAATGGTTATTTATAAGGTCAACAGCGATCAAATATCTGCATTTGAAATAATATATGAAAATCAAAAAAACATTTTAAAACATTCTTAAAAGTAGACTACATTGTGATAAAACATTAACATTTCACTATAAATATTGTAGTTCATCCTGAAAAGAAATGGTATAAAGTATAAAAAGATACTACTAAAAATATAGATTGTTTTATAAGAAAGGCTAAAAATGAAGAAATAGATATCAAATCAAGAGAAGTAGTAGAAGTACCTTCTAATGATAATTAAAAATTATGAAAGATTAAGAGAGAAATGGAGTAAGGGATTGTTAGTAGAAGTGAATGGAAACAGTGAAATATCATTCCATTGCTATTATAATAAAAAAAGTTTCAGAGATGCTCAAAATTAAAGTTTACAAAAAATAACAACACAAACAAACCCAAAAAGGGATTTAGGGTTTTGTGCAATGAAGAGAAGCTTATTAGCTAAAGTTTTCCTGACGATTAATCAAAGGCAGAGTGGAAATTACAGATTTTTAGTATATGCAAGTCATGAAGTTATTGACGTATCAAGGTACCGTTAATTTTTGATACAGTATACCACAAACATGCTAGAATTTTTTATGGGAGGTTCTTGCTATGGAATACAGTAGGTTTAGCTTCAAGATGAATTGCCACTTTCAGATTTTGACTATTTGAACCACATAATTTCAAAACTCCTTGTGGATATTCATAACCTAATTTGTTTTCTTATTGCTGATTTTGTTGGTCTGTCATAAACACTTACTTTAGCTGACACTGAGAGTGGCCTCTGCAGTATGTTCTTGAATATTGTAGGGTTCTTTATGATAAAGCAGCACAATTTACGCCTATCTTTTTAGGTGGTTTTAACAGGATGGTTACTTCTAGGCCAGGTTCATTATTGTCTCAGATTTTATAAATTTATACAGGTATTAATCTGACTGGAATTTAGTAGCGGTGTAAAAAATATCGATACACCTGAGTATTGCAATATTATGTTTTTTGATATTGCATCAATTCGCAAAAACATAGTATTGATTTTTAATTACTAGTTTACATTCAAAGATTCATGTAGGCTTTCAATACTCAGGCTAGCGGATCTGGCAGACAACTTGGATCATGCAGTGACAAACTGAGCTGACTAGTAACACGACAACCGCTGGCAGAATCCAGAGGAGTTAGACCAGTTCCTGCAGCATACAGAGTGGAAGTGTGGGCTCGTTTTGGCTTTCACAATAAAGAAGGCACTAAGGAGACTGACAAGAGTCATGCCGTCTGCAAATTGTGCCATGCCAAAATCAAATACTTGGGGAACACAACGAAGCTGAAAGCACACTTAGCAAGACACCATTCTGATGTACAGATAAAGGAGTAGCAAACGGCAAGCGTTAAAAAAGTGTGTCCCTCTCAACTCACTAATTGAACAAGTTTAAACACCAAAGTTAGCACAGACCTGAACTCGTACAAACAAAATAACTCACTCAATAGTCTATTTCATTTGCAAAGATATGTGCCCTCTGAGTGTTGTAGAGAGTGAAGGCTTCCGAAATATGGTGAATATAATGGAGCCTCGTTACACGATACCCTCCCAACAACACATCACTGACATCGCCATGCCCAAGTTGTATGAGGAGGTAAAAATGAAGGTACTGGAATCTCTCAGCTCCACCGCAGGAGACATTGTTACCGCAGAGAAGTGTTCTGAAAGTTGGGAATGTTGACCAGCTTATCTTCCTTCACAAAAACCTTTACATTAAAAAATAAGCACAGACATACATACAAACTGTAATAACACATGCTATCCAAGTTTAAGATCTGAAAATGTTCACTATTAATATATACATATTTTCTTACATTTGTTTAATATATTCTTTAAGAATCCTGCAAGTAGTTTTAATTTTCACTGATATAGGCAGATGTAGTTCATTTTTTCAGACTGCAGAAAATATAGTGTTATTATGTTGGATGTCTGCAGTGGGCTGGAGCCCGGCCCAGGGTTTGTTTCCTGCCTTACGCCCTGTGTTGGCTGGGATTGGCTCCAGCAGACCCTGTGACCCTGTAGTTAGGATATAGCGTGTTGGATAATGGATAGATGGATGAATGTTGGATGTTACAGGGACAATGCATTTTTTTTTATTAACCACTTCAGATTGAAAAATTTAAAAATGGCCTACAAACTACAATACTGTAGAATGTGAACCTTTAAAGCAGAATTTAATACACATACTGTTTGAATTTATTTGTAACACTGTTTGATCTTTTTAATTTTCTCAAATTGTTTACCTAAAGAATCCTGCAAGCACTTTTATTTTTTTACTGATATACTGTAAGCAAATGTTAATTTCTTTGTTCAGATTACAGTGCTATGATGTTATGCATTGTCTTATAAACTACTTGAAACATAGTGTGGCATACTGTGAACCATTAAAGCAGGATCAAAAAGTACAATGATTTTTTTAGTGATATAGGAACATGTTAATTCCTTTCTTCAGATGGAACAAAAGGTATTCCTATGATGTCTGAATTTATAGGGACTGTGATAAATGCAGTTGCAGATCCCAGTGTTCTGATTGCATAAAAAAGTAAACTTTTTTTTTACTCAGATTTTATGTATATAGTGGTGTGCTTTACACTATGATAGTTTTTCCTACAATTGGATTTTTAAAAATTGCAATATATAACCTTGCTTACAGTATTGCACTATATTGAATCGTAACCCCTGTATTATGATACGTATTGTATCGGAAAAGTTTTGCCAATACACAGCCCTAGAATGTAGTAGATCCCAATAGTGTACAGGGCATGTCACATTAAATGACTATTCCAGCGATAGTCATATCATTCATGTGCATAATCTTGCTGAGTTGGAGTCAGTCGGTGGCAAGCTTCTGTGAAGCTCGGTCGCGTGATCTGACATACCCAGTAACTGACTCCAACTAGTTTGTGACTCACTCTGACAAAATCAAACAGGTTTGATTTGCATCAAGAATCTATATCCTGACAACTGTCTGATTGTAAAGGCCAGAATTAGTCATATTTATATTAGAGAAGGTTGGCCTAAATCAGACCTCACTGGTACATAGTTCATGAAGTTGATATTTAGACAGGGGTACTGTGCAACATTTTATAAGTAGAAATAGATTAGTTTTTAGCAGCTGATACCTTTGTAAATCCTGGTTCCTGACTTTCACAACATGACAGTTATACATATGGATAGATAAGTTTATACATTATAAATATTAGGCTGATAAACATTTAAATGTACTGATGTTTCTGTATGTGAAATGACACTATGTATGTTGAAAATGAGGGATATTTTAGACTCTTTCACAAAAAAACAGTACCTGTAATTTGAACACTTCTTTGTATGCATATGTTTATCTAAAATAAACTGAGAATTATCAAACAGTTCAAAACTGTTTTTTTTTTTTAGTTTGAGCTGTAAATTAGAGCTACAATCTATTTTTTTTTTTATTATTTTTATACTTCGTGGCTTTGAATGTATTGCTATAAAATAAATATCATATCTTTTTATCTTGCTTGTTATGATTATGCACTGTTATTTTTTTTAAACAATACTGTGTTAAAAAACTAGCAAATGACTACTCATTTTTAAAAGTGGCACGTTCGTTTGCATTTGGCACTCTGACATTTAAATGATTCACATGCAGAGACTGTACCAGTGCCATGGGGCATGTGACTTCAAAAATTTTCTTAAGCTGTACATAGTTTAAAGGCTTAGTAGTGTTGAATTCTGCAAATTTTAATGTGTACACTGTTATCTTTGGATTTAAAGTCAGTGGCTTACCCTTTCTCTTTCCTTATAGGTTCAAGGAACTAATGACAGTAGTATAGTAAGCAAATGTTCTGCTGCTGGACTAGGCTACTTTGAGGACAATTTCCTGAAATGTTTTGTCCAGAAAACTGTTCGAAGATCCCCATTAATAAACAGGTTAGTGACTTTGTCTGTATCCTCCCTGTGATGGAACTGCTCAAGCCATCAAATATCTTGAAAGTAGATAAAAGTTTATGGAAAAAATCTGTGGAAATACACTGTGGACAACTTACCTGAGAAGCACTTTTTGAAAGCTATTTATGCTTAACTTCAATTTCCTTTATTCAGTTCAAGAAACCTTATTCGTGTTGCTGAAACTCTAACTTGGATTTCATATAATTATTAGCAACATGAAAGCTTTTTTTCTTTATTTTTTTTATATTTCAAAGTCATACATTGCAAAAATCTAAATATTTGACTTAACATAAACAAACAAATGGATTAATCACATTGCAGGTTCATTAACGGTTTTCAGTTTTAAAGTTTATAATGCCCAAGATAAGATTACACTGGCAGATATAGTAAATGGTAAAAGAGAGAGTCATTTGACTACAAATTCTTTTATTCCTGTTTCTGTGGTCTCTGGAACCTTTTGGGATGAGACCCTTTTTTTTTTTTCATTTCATCTGATACCACTTGTAACTGTGTCTTCTTTGGCCACCCTCTGGGGATCATCCCTCCACCTCCATTGTAGTGCATTTTGTGCTCCACATGCCCGAATCTCCTTTGTTAGTTTCTCCTCAGCAGAACACCTATTCTCTATACGCAAATATTGAACATACTGGAAATCACTCAGTTATTATAAACTATACCTTTCAATAACAAATAGACTCTTTTAGGAGTCAAAATAGATGGCACCTCCTAGAATGTCTTAGATGCATCTATCACCCTAGCTATGCCTACACCTCAGCCTGCACTGAATATATCCCTCAAGAATAAGTACCCTGCTTTCTTTAAAAAAGTTGCTGTTGTCTAAATTTACTTCACCCTCATACACTTTGTACAAATTAAGGTTGTACTTGCCAACCTGAACACTACCCTTTACATCACTAAATCTTTCATGCACTCATATTGGATAGGACTTCTTTGATGGTTTACTTGTTGGTGTCGAGTATATCCATGTAAGTTAATATATCTATCCAATGTTAATTAGATTGCATCAGACTGTTCTGTTATTGCATTGAACCATTCTTGTATATATTGAAGGTCACATTTGAAATAAAGCAGTTGTCACTTGGACTTGTCTTTGGACTCCTGTTAATTGTGAGTGCTGCCCTGCATTGAGTTACTTACCTGAGACACAAGAAGTCACTTCTGACAAATTGTGCATTGAGTTTCTCCCAACATTATTACCACACAGAATACATAACCATGCACCCACCTCTTCTGCAGTTCCTACCACTTTGTCGCCAAATATCACCTTGATCTTTCCTGCATTTACTTTAAGGTGTTTTGCTTCCAAACTAGCTTTACAATTCAGTGTCTTCTCTTTCAATTCTACTTCACTTTTGTCATTACTGCAAGATAACTGACATACAAGAGCTTCTATGGTAGTTACTTCATTTACTGTATTTCTCTGGCCAGTTCCTCCATCACTTTCACAAAAAGCAGTGGACTTGAAACAGATATCTGGTGCTTTACCTTCACTTCTTTCCTTACTTTCATCTCTTTCAAAAGCTTACAGCCAAGGCCATTTATTGTATCACAACACACACCATTCATTTTCCTCATTAAGCAATTTCTCCATGTGCTTTTTTAAAATGTTGTGAATTGTAATAGGATTAGGGACATCTTCTTCTTTTGCTAACTGCTTTGTGATCCTAAACACATTTCTCTTCCCTTTCTCATTCTGTAGCTCACTGACCAAGTCCAGATTCTTAGCTTTATGCACCCTCTCAACTGTTTTTCTAGCATTTTGCTTGGCTTTCTTCTGGATTGCCCTGTCACATTTTGCTTTTCTTTTCTGACCCTGCTTATGGATTTTTTTCTTTTCCTTAATTGTCACCTCTACCTCAGCTTTCTTTCACCATGGTTCTTTGCGTCATGGTGGTCCCTGTGTCCAACCAAAAACTTCTGTTGTATTCAATCACTCCTACTAAATGTCTTCTCATTTGCCATTAATATCTGTTGACTCTGAAACTTCATTTACTTTTGCTGTGTAAGTTTCAGCAGACTTATTTATCATGCTGTCCTCATTAAACTTCCAGACATTTATTTGGCCTTAACAAGTACTTTGTCTTACCTTTCATCATGCCACTAACTACGAGATCTCTCACAACCAAGTAATGTGATACACATTCTCCAGGGATCACATTCATATTTTTCACCATGTCACAAAAATTTTCCTTACCTACAAGTAGACTCTCATGTTCCTTACACTGCCAGCCAACTTTTTTTTGTCCTTCTTAAACATAATGTAGCATGCAGCCATTTTTATTACATCAGCTAATTCCAGAATCCTCTCACATTCTCCATTCCTAGTATTGAAGCTGAAGTCCCTCTGGACTCCCTCATAACAAACAGCGCTAGCTCCAACATTCCCATTCAAGTCGCCACTTGTTACAATAATCTTCCCTGAAGCAAGGTAGATGTCCATCCATCCATTACCCAACCCGCTATATCCTAATTACAGGGTCACGGGGGTCTGCTGGAGCCAATCCAGCCAACACTGTGCAAGGCAGGAAACAAACCCCGGGCAGGGCACACACACACACCCCAAGCACACACTAGGGACAATTTAGAATCGCCAATGCACCTAACCTGCATGTCTTTGGACTGTTTGAGGAAACCCACGCAGACATGGGGAGAACATGCAAACTCCATGCAGGGAGGATCCGGGAAGTGAACCCGGGTCTCCTAACTGCGAGGCAGCAGTGCTACCCACTGCACCACCGTGCTGCAACGGTAGATGTCACCTCTGTTAATTTGTCCCAAAACTCATCTTTCACTTCTGCCTGCTTGTAAAGCATATGCTCACACTATATTCATTAGTTCTTCACCAACAGTCATCTTGGCAACCAAAGCACACTCATTCAACCTTTTGACCTCCCCCATTTTGTCTCCCCATTTTTCATATTTAAGTAAATCAACCATGGCATTCCCATCTCTTCTCCTCACCAGAAAACCTATACCTCTCACTATTCACATTAAGCATTTATGGACTTTTACCTTTCTACTTTGTCTCCTGTACACATAACACTCTAACATCTACTCTGTTTAGCATTTTCATCATTTTGCCCATATTACTGGTTATGATGATTTTACTCTCTGGTTTATACCTCTTACTCAGTACCACTCCTTTGTCTCCCTGTCCACCAAACCTGCCTTGCCACAGTACATCAGATCTAGGACCATCAAAAATCAAGTTTCCCTCATCTTTAATATGGGCAGTTTCCACAACTATCTGTTTTGCATAGACAATTGGGGCCTCCACAGGGTATTGTGTGCTGTACCTCACCCATGCTTTGTAAGTCTCATTTTTGTCTTATTTCTGCTCAGTCCCTCTTGATAATATTAAAGGCCAGATACTCTTGCTGGCACCAACCTCCGTTAGTCACCTTTTATGATATGAAAGGGAAATGGTAACCTTATTCTAATCCCAGGTGTAATTTTTTTATATATTTATATATCTGCATATAAATTAAATACTTGCACTCCCACTGTAAAAAAAAAAATTGCACACACTCTGGTGTTGCCTGGATTTCTGCATTACTTATGAAAATGTAGACTGATCTTCAGCTAAATCACAATAATCAACAAACATAATCTGCATAAGCTAACAACACACAAGCAAGTGCACTTCATATCAGTACTGACCACGCTGTTTAAACTTTTACAAACCAGGTTGAAAAAAAATAATCATTACATTTTCTAGCTAGTGGAGCATTCTTTTGCAGCATTATCTTCCACCAAATGTTTCCTGTAGCTGCTATTCAGACTTGTGTGAACAGCTGTCTTTCAGTCATGCTATAACACCTCAAATGTGCTGATGAGTGGATTTTGACATGGCCATTCCAGGACATGAATCTCCTGTTTAAGCGGTCTTTTGTTAATTTCCTCATTCTTGCATCACTCAGCTTCTTTTAAGCTTCAGTTGAAACACCACTACCCTGGCATTCTTCAATAAAATTTCTTTATAAAATTTGTAATTCACTGTTCCATCTTCAATACCAAACTATCTAGGCAGAAGAGCAGACTGAAACTAAGGTGCTCCGTAAACCATGCTTTATAGTTGGGATGAGGTTTTAGAGTAGGTATGGCTGAGGAATAATTTCACATTCTGTTTAATCTGCAGTTATAGTGGAGCAAGGAACACAGGGAATACAGTTTACATAGGTATTCTGTGTGTTTTTTTCTAGAAAGTGTTTAAAAAGCATTTTGTTTCCAGTTATTTATCTATTTAGAAGTGACACAGATCAGTGGGCCATAGTGAAATAAGTTTAAAAATTGCCTTAAGATATCTCTACAGTGACTTGCTTTCAGTTTTGAAAATGTTGAATTGAAAAAATTATAGATAGCTGCAACTACAGAAACACATGCTATATTATCTTCCAAAAAAGAAATAATAATTATCTTTATTTGAAGAAATCATCTACATTTCTTTCTAATGGTTTCAAGGTTTTGATAAGAGTGGTTATAAAAATGAACAGTAACTCTGACCACTTTATTTATAACGACAGTTTGATCATATCAGCCCAGCATGAGCTTTGCTGTTGTATGCTTACCTTTCAATTTAATACTCCTAGTGGATTAATCAGTTTGTGGAGCTGAAAGAGGCAACACTAGAGGCAAGCCCAATGAGACAAACTCCATTCTGTATTTATTGATGCACTTTGGAGAATAGCTTGGTGCTGATCGTGTGCTGCTTAAGGAGAGATTAGTGACTGGATGTTCTATGCCTATGCCTGTTATCCACAGTGCTTACATTGAACCTCAACATTTTAAAAATGGAAATGGCACGCTGCATCCTGAATGCCTGTAAAATTCAATTGGATGGTAGTTTGCAGTGGAGATGTTGACAAAGTGGACTTGTTGGTAAAGATAAAATCCGTGGTCAAAGAAGGCATTGGTCCTATTGCACCTTGGCTTCACCAATTGAGGATTCAATGATAAAAGAGCAAACAGAAAGCATACCAACATGGAGCCATGTCATGAAAAGATAAAAACATGCAGTAGTAGTATGGTTTATAAATGCAGATAAGCACAAAGCATTATTAAAAATAGAATTATGTCTTTTCCTTGAAACATTAATTAAAAAGGCTGACTCAGTCATGGAGTGCACTTTTTACCTGCTGGAGGTAGTAGTGAAGGAGAGAATAAATACAAGACCGAGGGCCATTCAATAATAATAACACATTTTATTTATGTAGCACCTTTCCCGTGCTCAAGGCGCATTATTAACAATGCTGCCCATCCTCTCTTTGACACACCAGCAGTGAGAACATTTAACCAAATAATTATTCAGAAGTGTTCCAATAAACACTACTGAGAGAGAATTTTTTTCTAAAAAGAAAAATAAAAAAATCTATAAAATGATGTTTGTAAGTGTATTTATCTAACTTACAGATAAGTAAAATTAGCTTAATTCCCAAAATAGGCATAGTGTTTGTGTCCCATGGTAATAAAGTATGATAATGGCTAACTAAATTAGGATAAAAGAGCTTTATGAAAGGGATGAAACAAAGAGAGCTATGGATTATTTGTGAATGTTTCTTTAGATATCTAATTTATATTTTATATATAAACATCTAAGCGTGGAAGTGTGAGTGTCTGTCCGGCCCGCAAGTAAGAGATGGAGTCAGAGTAAGGGCTCCACCTCAGAGGAAACAGAAAACTTGCCTAGCCGCTAATAACAGAAACAAGGCCAGCATGTCAGCAAAACAAAACCTCAGAAGAAAGACAACGTCACTTAGCCGCAAACATCGACAAAACGGTACCTTTTTTACATTTCCTCCCACCGCTAATACACAAGCGAGGCGAGCACAACGGCTAAATGAAACCTCCGAAGAAAGACAAAGTGGCTTAGCTGCTAACATCGGCAAAACAGTATCCCTTTTACTTTTCTTCCCGCTGCTAATGCACAAGCGATGCGAGTGGGTCTGCAAAACAAATCCTCCTAGGAGAGAGATGCCCAGAGTAGTTCCTTTCAATTACTTGACATCTCTACATTTCAGTTTTTTCCTGACAATTTCAAAAGTTTGTAGGACCTCGGGCTTTTTACTGCACAGGCTTACACAGCTAGTTAATCAATAATGTCGTTCATAATTAGTTCTTGCCATGTGCCTAACTCAACCAGAATAAGCTTCATCACTCTTGGTGCTATAGCAGATAAAGTTGGGGGAAAAAAGAATGAATGAGTGAATTTGTTTTCCACGATTATATTGTAAAGAAGAATTATTGCTGTACTTTTTTCTGATATTACACATTATTATTGTTATCATACTTAAAGACTGAATGTAATGGTGTTTTTTTTAAATGTCCTCAGGGGATACTATATCCGTGCAAAGGCAATGTCTCACTGCCAGATGAAATTCCTTCAGGTGACACAAGGCCATCCAAGGAGACAGGTATCTTTATTTACATTGTTAATGAGAGCCAGAATCTATAATCACATACCGTTCTGCATAAATTATACTGACATTTATATGTCACTACTTTGAAATAACTTGCATATTCCATTTTAATGAATGTTTGAGTTTTTGCCATACAAAACATAATTTAATTTAAGTTTCTATTTCCTTACATGTAACTCGTATTTATAATTTTATCTGTTTGAATGAATGTAGGGAAATCAAAATTTGTAAAATTAAAAAAATCTGTTGCAATTAAAATGAAAGCAGATAACTCGGGACATTCTGAATCTGTTTCTGGAACTGAATGTTTGTCCAGGGCAATAGTGAGATCCAACAGCAATTGAATTGCTACTATGAAAGTAAGGCACTTATGAATTTGAATGTGCTAAATGTCAGTTGTCCAGACATTCTTGTAGGCTGCACCATATCTGTTTTGGGTCTCTTCTGCCACCTTTGATCATTTGTATCATTGCTGTTCTCATCTGTTTACAGATATTATCACTTGGAGCTGGATTTGACACTCTTTATTTCCGACTGAAGGCATCTGGCCTACTGAAAGATGTAATGTTTTTTGAAGTGGATTTTGAAGATGTTGTAAAGCGCAAAGCGGCTTTAATCAAGGCTGATTCACACTTGCAAGAAATATTAGAAGATGCTGAATTAGTTCCACATGGCCAGAATAGTATGTATTTATGACAATACTATATATAACGTTTGAAAGGGATTGAAAAGTAAGATTCTTTTTCTGCAAGGAAGAAAAAAGTATTTTTTTGTTTTTTTATTAAATTCCTTTTTTTTGTTGATGAAGATTTAACATGTATCTGTATAATAACCATTAGTTCACACAATTGTTCTCTTTTGCTTTCTGTAGTCACAACAAGCTATAATTATTAATAATGCTGTTTCAGGAGTGATACTACTGTATGACATGGTAATTTCTAATGGGGTTTAAGCCATATTGATGCTACTAAGTAAGAACTGTTATGAACAAAATATTTGTTTCTGTTGAACATCGTTCATATGAGTAGATCATGAAGCATCATGGATTGCATTAACCTTGTCAGATTTCTCTCTTTTGGTTTCTGAATAATGTATAACTAGTCTTTTAAGTAGTAAGTGTGTTAACAACCATAGAGACTTCTCGCAGTTTACTTGGGTGTGTGTGTGCGTAT
>JANRMT010062814.1:128619237-128631251 GCA_026402145.1 Polypterus bichir lapradei
CTGTAATGCAAGTGCAGAGACACTGAAAGCAATTACAAGAAAGAAATACAAACATGTTTTATTCCATTACTGAATTACACCAGTTTGCTTTGCTCTGAATGATACATTTCTGAAACACTGGATTAGAAATCTTGTCCATCTAAAGGTTTTAGATTTGTTTTTGTGAATATAAAATATATATGTGAAAAAGCATTGTATTTCTATAAACATCCATGTTGCATTTCAGTTTCATGTTTGGGTAAAGCCAGCAGTTACTACAAAGGTAGTGATTCTAGCATGTTTTTAGTGTATTTTTATGCATACCTTGTTTTTCAGTCAAAACCTGTGACACAGGTACTTTCAGCTTTTAGCTTTAGTCCCCCCAAATCCTCAGGGGCAGCTCAGGGTTTGAGCAAGTGGCAAGAAATACTGCATTGTGATATACCGACACATAAACCTCACTACACAGGTTTGCCTGTGTGATGGAGACCGGGGCTTCAGCCTGCCTGAAACTCCAACACAAACACACAAAGAGTTCTGGGTTCAAGTAAAGGATGGTTTATTAACCAAATTCCTTCAAAAGTAACAAGAACAGGTTTCTCTCTCTCTCTCTCTCCACAATCTCTTCTCCTTCCTCAATACCCTTTCTCACCACTGTACTGCCCTCTTCCAGTTGAATGTTGCTCTATGTCCTCCCAGCTCCGACTCACTTGGACCAGGTAGCGTAATCCCATTTTAGTAAGGAAATGGAAATACTTCCGGTACCAGGGACACTGCCTGGTGGAAGTACGTTTGGGTCATATAGAAGTTCTATTTTAGGGAGCAAATCTCCCAACAGCTTCCCCTGGTGGTAATCATGGTCCCCAGCAGGGCTGTATTGCTGGACTACATAGATAGATAGATACTTTATTAATCCCAAGGGGAAATTCACAAATTCACATCACATCTCCCAGCATTCCCTACTGGTTCCCAAATGGGTGCCGATACAGAGGGCTGCTACCGTCTCCTGTTCTGGGGGAATAAAAAGTCCTCAGCAATATCTTCCAGTTCTGGTGGACTGTCCGTCCATTTCCGCCTGTCACTTCTGGGTCTGGCTCCTTCCTTTCTCTTGTTTAGGATGCCCATCTGCCTGTTTGGGATGCCCATCTGCCTGTTCGGAGCATCCCATCCGGGTAAGTAACTATTCCCTTCTTTGGCTGGGATGCCCATCCAATCTGTGTGGCATTTACACCTGTCAACCACAAACTATGGGTTTAGTTTCCACCCCTTACCCTTCTCTCTTTGTTTAATCAAGCATTTTTTTTATCGTCTTAGTTCTGCCAATGTACAGCCATATTATCTATAGTTACTTTTTGCAGTGTGGGGTTTTTTTTTCTTCAGAAGGAAAAACCAAGAATATTGAACATAAAGATTTTCCAATACTACCAATAGTTATATACTCAATGGAACAAGTTTTAAGAGTTATATAATTTGTGGTCACTTTTTAACTTTCCACCTTTGCACTTACTAACTTGGGGTATTTTAGCCAGTTATTTTTAAACAGGAAAAACAGATTTGCTTAAAGATTTCAGATTGGAATAGTCTTAAAGTTAACAGTCTCTAACTGTGTTGTCTTTCAGGAGAACTGGTTATTAAAGGAATAGATTACACACTTGTAGGAATAGACCTGAAAGAGCTGGGCAAACTGGGTAGGGTCCTGATTGAGGCTGGCATTTCCCCTGAAGCTCCAACTCTGCTGATTTCAGAAGTGGTCCTGACTTATATGGAAAATTCCAAGTAAGTTTTAAATATCAGGTTTGGGAGGGGTGTTGTGTATGCATTGTGAAATGTTCCCACACAAAATGAGGGCATCCTCAGCTTGTATAACCCTTTCATTCAAATATCCATTCTTGAAAATTTAAAATGTGGAAAAACACTTTTTAGCCAATTTTTAACTGTAGTCAAGTGTTATTTAGCTGGCATCAAGAATCTAAAACAAACATGAGTCAGTGCAAGCACTTTAAAAGTATAGGGAGTATTAACATAAAGTACAGTATGTCAATAAATTGGATGAGAGTATTGTGACTAATCTATGAAAGATTAAACATTTAAGTCTGGTTAGTTTTAAACAGTGCCCATTATCTTAAGTATTTATAATGAATGACCACTAATTATTGACAATTCTAATGTTTCGTTGAACAATAAATAGCACACAGACAAGTTCAAGTTTTATGTAAAGTATGTTGAATTGAAGTCATGTGATTGGCTGTTTGGAGGAATAGGCTATTTGCATTAACAAGCTGGTGTAGCTAGTAAAGTGGCTGCTGATTGTGTACATGCAGAGGAACTTGATAAGCAAAAACATATTTTCCTACTACAATTTTTAAGAGAATAATCTTTTAACAAGAAAAACAAGTCTTAAAAAGTTAATATAGCAGACAAAGGGAGTGTCAGTTCTTTTCTTTGACAGTTTTTGAGGCTTCTTGCTTAAATTTCTAATAAATTAATTGTCTGAAATATTAATCAGATGTCACCCTGTTACTCAAGAACTGGGTGAAGGAAGCACTGATTTATATTATGATAATTCCTAATGACACAACAGAAAGGAGTGCATAAGAAAAAAGAAAAGGGAAAGGGTGAAAAAAGGCAAAATTGCAGCTTATGAAGTCAGCACATTAACAAAAAATGTAATTCTTGAAAATAATAAACTCAGTACATGAAGTTATACAAAAGTGGAAATTAAAATTAATTTCAAAATGACTTTGGAAAGTTAACAGACTGTTGACTGAAAGGGTGAATATTAAATTTGTGGCAATAAATAACATAGATATTTGTAACTTGTAGTTAGCAGGTGGATGGCTGTAAAGATTTGATACCCATCATTTGGCCAGCATCCTCAATGTAAATTGATTGTGACAGTGACGTAAAAAGCAACTTTATCCTTTGGAAAGGTAATAGCAGTGGAGCAAATCCTTCTAGCACTATATGATCACCCCATTATCGGTTATAAAATATAAGAAAATGCTGGTTGGAGAGGAGATTGTAGTTAATTTAGTGTTTCTTTGCTGACTTTCTCTTTTATTTTCCTCAGTGGTGAATGATAATTATGCCTATCACAGGCGCTACATTATTAGATATAAACACTGCTTCTTCCTTGTAGTATAATGTAAGAAAATGTGGTAAATTTTCATTTTCAAAACCTCTGCATTATAATATGCTTTCAGTGGAAGTGTGATAGAAGTCCTACAGTATAATTGAAGTGGTCACATGTGTTAATGATGTGTGTATAATAATTGTTGTTGTGATCTGCTGATTCATTTTTGAGTCTTTCCTAGTTTTACTTAATATACAGCAGACAATTTTAAAATGGCATGCATCAGGTATAATAAAATCTTCAGAATGAGATAATTGATAATGCATTTTGCCATTCCCTAAGTCATGTTTGATCTGTGTGTGCAGTGGTTTTTCTTTACATTGTGTATAGATTCAAAGAAGAAGACTTAAATTCATCATGTCTTGGGTTTTCACTTCTGTTTAGCTTTTATTCACGTATGCAGAATTCATTGTTTACTTTGAACCCTGTCAAGAAAACATCCTGAGTGATAAAACTTGTTTTGTCACAGATTAAATGAAAGTAACCTATGAGTGATTTATTTATTGGCAACATTTATACCATTTTCTGTTTTTACTTTTTCAGTTGGACATGGAACTAAAATTTCTGTGAAGGCCTAGTAATTCTGTTAACATCATTATGCTCCAAATACTTTTAAAGGCGATACGGTCAACTGTCTTCCTCAAAATTTAGGCCCTTCCACCACATAATAAAACTATTATTTCATAGTGGCTCATTACACAGACAGTTTACAAAAAAGGTATCCAGTCCTGGCCTGAAGTTTCAAGCTAAAATGAGGGGAATCTCAGTACTTTGTTGAATTGTTGAAATATGATATTTCACAAGAAATGGTAATGTGATGATTTTTTCTTGATTGTCAGGTCTGATGGAGTGATTGCATGGGCAGCAAAATTTTTCAGTTCAGCAGTCTTTGTAATGTATGAGCAGCTGCAACCTTCTGATCCCTTTGGACAAGTTATGCAGATGCATTTCCAACAGCTAAATTCAACTCTGCATGCACTTCAGCTCTATCCTGATAAAGAAACTCAAAGAATGCGTTTCCTGCATCGGGTGAGGTGGGATTTACTTTAACTGTGTTATTTTGTTAAGGGCCTTTTGAACTTAATATGTCAGACATGCTGATTTAGCTATAATGTGCTTAGTAAGGAAAGTTTGTAGAAAGGAAGATAAACAATGATAAACTGTTGCTAAATGTGTATTCTGGCTTTCTGAGTTCAGTTTAATCTAATTTGGGATGAGGGATAGAGATTAAAAAAACTAAAGACAAAAACATTATAGTAGACTGGTTTAAAAAAAACAGTTTTCTTTCAAAAGTAATTTATCCAGTATTGAATTGTATAGAACAGTATATCTCTTGCATGACTTTAAACACAACTCCAGTATATACATGAAAGTATTACTGAAATGAATAGTTTGTCATTTTCAAAACTGAAAGCATAGTTAGTGAGAATTTTAACACTGTCATTATGTATTACAACTGACATGCATCACAAAGGTAATGCATACATACTGTAGGTGTTAAGAAAATTTTAGTATGTTCTTAAAATATTTTCATTTCTGTTTTATCTTCCATTCACTTGTTCATCTCTTTTTCTAATAATGAGCAAGTTTTTCTTTGAACATCATTATTAGGTACATAATCACAATTGCAAAGATGACCCTGTAGAAGGAATATTCTGGTTTATGTATTTGTTTCTTTCTCTACACCGATTTGTCAACCATTTGTTTTGTCTTTTCAAATGCAATATGAATTTTTTTCTTCTGTAACAATAAATGTAATTTCAATGTACAGTTATCTGAACACAATGCTCTTAAACCATTTCTGGTATCACAAGGTCATATGATTACTATGTCAATGTCAATTTTATTTATATAGCACATTTAAAACAACATAGGAATGCTGTGGCCAAAGTGCTTTACAATAATATAATAAAAGAAAAACATACAATTAACATGAATAACATAAATAGAAATAAAATAAATTAATATAAATAAAATAAATAATAAATAGAAGTAATGTAACATAATCAAAATGAGGAAACCATCAGTATTACTGAAGGTCACGGAATGCAAGTGAATAGAAATGAGTCTTTAATCTTGTTTTGAACAGTTCAATTGTAAACGACTCCTTTATGTGATGAGGTAAAGAGTTCCACAGGCGAGGAGCATCAGCTGCAAAAGTGCTGTCCCCTTTAATTTTACACTTGGTACGAGGGACAACAAGAGACAAATGACCAGAAGATCTAAGCACTCTAGATGGCTAGTGTAAAACACACAATTCGGATAAATAGGCAGGAGCAAGCCCATGTAAAGGTTTAAAAACTAGCAACAAGATTTTAAAATCAATTCGAAAACTGACAGGCAGCCAGTGTAAAGAAGCTAATATTGGAGAAATAGAATCAGACTTTCTTGCCCCAACCAGAAAGCAAGTGGCAGCATTCTGGACCAACTGTAACCTGCGTATCAGGGATTTGCTAATCCCAGAATACAGTGAGTTGCAGTAATCAAGCTTTCGTAAGATCCCAAGAAGATAAAAAAGGCTTGATCTTACCTAATAGACGAAGCTGGACAAAGCAACTCTTGACTACAGAATTAACCTGTTTCTCAAAAGAGAGGTTACTGTCAAAAATAACACCAAGATTGCGGACTTGAGGTTTGCAAAAGACAGAGAAAGAGCCTAGAAGTCCAAGACCAATTTGGAACTTAGCTGATGGACCCACTATAAGCACCTCCGTTTTATTTTGATTCAGATCAAGAAAATTATTAGCCATCCAGGATCTTAGTTCAGAAAGACAGTTGTGCAGCTGATTTATTGCAGAGTTGCAAACGGGAATATAAACCTGTGTATCATCAGCATAGCAGTGAAAAGAAATGTTACATTTCCTAAAAATAGCTCCAATAGGATGAAGGTATATAGAGAATAAAATAGGACCCAAAATGGATCCCTGAGGAACACCATATTTAAGAGGAGCAGTAGACAAAAAAGAGGAATTTAAAGTCACTGAAAAGTGTCTACCAGTTAGATATGACCTTAACCAGTTAAGAGCAGCCCTTTAAGCCCAACAAGATGTTCAGGCAGCAACAGCAGTATCTCACGGTCAATTGTGTCAAAGGCAGCAGATAGGTCCAGGAGGACTAGGACTGCAGCGCCTCCTGGGTCAATAATAATAGAGATGTCATTGAATACTTTAAGGAGGGCCATCTCAACACCATGATAACGCCTAAAGCCAGATTGGTAGATCTCAAATAAATTATTGGAGTTAAGGTGATCAACCAATTGATTATAAATAATTCTTTCTAATATTTTAGCCAGAAGTGGCAATTGGGAAATCAGGTGAAAATTGGCTAAAACTCCAGAATTTAATTCTGCCTTTTTTAGACAGGGACGTACCGCAGCATGTTTAAAAAATGAGGGCACAATTCCCTCACTAATAGAACCGTTGATAATGGCTAGTAAAGATGGACCCAAAACATCAAAGGTTTCCACTACGAGGCATGGTGGTACAATATCAAGAGGACTGAGAGCTGGTTTAAAGGTGTCAATAGTTCTTTTTAACTGTGAAAGTGAGACAAGATCAAAAGATTCCAAGACAATACCATGATTAACAGTAGGACGTTAATAGCCAGTTGGAACAATACCACTGCAAATTTTATCAATTTTACTGACAAAGAATGAAAGAAACTCCTCATATGAAAGAACAGTGCTATTTGATCCCATCACAGAATGAGGGTGAATGGCCGCATTAATTGAATTAAATAAGACCCTAGGATTCTTAGAATGACGGGATACTAAATCAGCGAAGAAATCATGTTTAGCTTTCTTAACTGCAACCTGGAAGTTGAATAGAGAAGTCCGAAAAATCTGTTTAGAAACAATCAGTCCATGTTTTTTCCAGCGCCGTTCCACAGTTCGACAGGTGCGGTGCAGCGATTTCGTAGTTTCATTTAGCCAGGAAACAGGTCTTCCCTTTTTACAGCGTATCTTGAGCGGAGCAATTGAGTCTAAAACATTTTACAAGAAGAATTAAATTCTAAGACAGAATCATTGATACCATCATATTGGACATGCACATCAAGGCTAGAGAATATGGTTTTAAAATCGGATATAATAGAAGAATTTAAAAAGCGAGAGCAGCATGTAGCACAATTAGTAGTAGGGACCTTTACAGTAATATTCAAATCCATCATTATAGAAAAGTGATCAGTAAAAGAAACATTGCGTAAGTCAATATTGTTAACTGAAATATCAGGTGTAAGAACGAGATTAAGGGTGTGACCGAGAGAGTGAGTTGGCGTATTAATATGCTGGATAAAATCAAATGAGTCCATTAGTGATACAAAGTCATTAGCCAAAGGTTTCGATTGACAACAAATGTGAATGTTAAAATCGCCAACAATAAATACTTTGTCATGGGAGAGGGTGATATCAGCCTGGAGATCAGAGAATTCAGAAATGAAGATATCATTAATTACAGGAGGTCTATAAACCACAGCAAACAACAAGGAAGGGGAGCTGCACACTTCGAAAAGTTGTAGTTCGAATCTACTAAACAGACTCTTTGTAAGGCTCCGACACAAGAACATACTTTTAAAAAGAGTGGCAATGCCTCCACCACGATGAGTCAGCCGGGGAGAGTTTAAAAATGAATAACCTGATGGTACCAAGTCAGTAAAACATGAAGAGTCACCATTTACAATCCAGGTTTCAGTGTTGAAAAAGAAATCCAGATTATTTGAGATAATAAAGTCTTGCAGAATAAAAGTTTTATTAGACACTGCTCTCACGTTCAAGAGAGCAGCCTTGATAGAAGTAGAAGAGCTCGCTGCGGGATGCGCACGGGTGAGTGTGCGAAGATTAGCAGCGTTTACTCCCCGAGAGCACACCGAGGAAGAGTGATACCGCCTTACAATGGAGAAATTAAATCCGGTATCCACTGCCCATGGGCCAGGGATGGAGTCCTGTGCAGGAGACGATGGTTTATAGATGACTCGCAGGCATCGGGAATCCAAGCTCTGGGACTTGAGTCGGCGTTGTTTAACAGCAATACCAGCTCTTTTTCCACGGCGGCGGCGGGTGAGTTTACGTCTCCGAGAGGCATTCAGCTCACTGATACAGGTAAACAACGGCGTCCAAGTGAAGAAGTCAGCAGATGAATAAAACAAAGGTGGAAGTTCACATAATATCCCATCAGGAGATGAAAATTGAGAGGAAAGCAGGCAAGAAAATATGTTAAGTAAAGAATCATGATCGTAGGACAGTGGCCACTGAGATAAACTAATACATAAAAACAAAGATAAAACATAGATTAGCAAGACAAACAGACGGCCAGCCACACCAGTTGGCGCCATTTTACAGTATAATGTCATATGTTAGAATTAAGTAATTAAGGTATATGTATGAAATAATACAATGCTGTTTTTTTTATGTGGCTAGGAGAAGAAGCACTTCCATATGGCCTTTGAATAACTGTGTTTTTAATTTACTTATTTATTTTCCATGGATTTAACTTGTCTTTATACAGGGCTGGGAGAAATGTTTTTGTATTGACATGAATCAGTTTTACTATGGACTTCTTTGCCAAGACGAGAGAAACAGAGTAGATCAACTTGAGCCCTTTGATGAATATGAGGCAAGTTCATTTCCTACAGCTTAAATTTAGAACTATACTGAACAGCAGTGACATAAATAAATGTGCATTTTGTCTAAAAGCTAAACTGTACTGGTAGATCAACTTGTGATTACAGTTTATATAATTTTCCACAGAATACTGATATGTTTATTATTGACCGATTAAATCTAAATGGAATACACTTAACAAAAAATGGAATAAACTCACCGGAAATGTGAATACTAATGAACCACAATCCGGTGTATACAACTTTTCCAGAAGACATCTGCCCACCACAGAACAAATGTTCTCACCAGAGGTTTACATTTCAACAAGAAAGACTCATCCAACGTGAACTTCCTCAGCTCCCTAGAACATCTCATACAAAAACCGAAAGGATATCGGCAGACAACACACAAGAAATAAATTGTGTTGTGGTCAGCCAGTTACATGCAAGACATCTGATGGTACATGTTTCTTTAAAAGAACGGAAGGCGTTAAGATGGCTACAAAAGGATAACAGCATTGTTATCAATCCAGCTGACAAAGCAGGCGTATTAGTTATATTAGATAAACATTATGTCACAGCAATAGAAAAAATGTTCTCTGACAGTACCACTTACAAACAACTAACCAACGATCCAACTAAAACCACCTTTAACAGAGTCAACACTACTTTAAATAGGTTCCAGAATAACAACCGTATAAACTCACACGAATATTGCAAAATGAAATCCAATGATGCGAGCTGCCTTGAATTCTTTGGCCTCCCAGAAATACATAAAACCCTTCTAAAATTCTGACCGGTTGTCAGCCTAAAAGGTTGTCCAACTTATAACTTATCTGAAGGACTTTTTCATATGCTCAAACATTTTAATATATGATTTAGAATATTCTGTTAATAGCACCAAGAAGGCATTACAGTGTCTGAAAAATGTATCCATCGCCAAGGATAAAATCATGGTCACATTTGATATTGTGTAACTGTACACCATGATTCCATTTCATCTGGCCACAGAAACTCTTCAAACAAAGGTAAATAATGACCCCACCATAACACCACGAATAAAGCTGGCCACAAACGATATAATGTATCTACTTTTACTTTGCCAGAAAACTCACTTTCATTTTAATGGGAAGTACTACAGACAAAAAGAAGGCATGCCAATGGGATCACCATTATCAAGACTCTTAGCAGAACTGGTAATGCAGCAAATTGAAAGCATGGCTATACCTCAGTACACACTGAAACTTTGGATATGCTACGTTGATGACTCATTCGTCATATTAAAAAATGACCAGCCGTATGATTTTTCATAACCACATCAACACATTATTCCCTGTGATCCAGTTTACTATGGAAAAAGGAATAAACTGACACATCAGTTTCCTGGATATGTTCATTGAAAGAGGTAAAGATGCCACCCTGATTACAGGTGTTTATCATAAGGAATGTTATGCAGACAAAATAATACACTTTGCTAGCAATCACACATCATCGTATAAAAGGAGCTGTGTTAAGACTTTGTTCAGAAGATTTCACACCCATTGTAATACCGGTGAAACTAAAAAGAATTAAAGGTTCTGTCTTTACCAACTGTTCACATCAAACAGCTACCCAAAGACATTCATCAGACAATGCTTACATAGGAGATGTCACAGACCCCAGCAAACAATTGACTCCAACCTGACCCCCCATCCCACCTGGTACACGCTTACTTATCATCACGGGGTATCAGAAGGTACAGCACGTATCCTGTTGGAGCAAGCATCTAAGTAATACACAAACCTACAAAAACTCTGCGCACCAAGGTTATTATAGTTTTGCCTTTTTATATTAGTTTTTATCTCTATATTATTTCTGATCTTACTTGGAAATTCAGTAATAGTTTTACTTCATCATGTATTTTTAGTTTTAATTCAGCTTTTATTTCACTAAGATATGTCTGTTTTATATATCTATATCTATATCTATATCTATATCTATATCTATATCTATACTAATAAAAGGCAAAGCCCTCACTGACTCACTCACTCACTGACTGACTCATCACTAATTCTCCAACTTCCCGTGTAGGTAGAAGGCTGAAATTTGGCAGGCTCATTCCTTACAGCTTACTTACAAAAGTTAAGCAGGTTTCATTTCGAAATTCTACACGTAACGGTCATAACGGTCGATAACGGTCGACAACGTCCGCCATGTTGAACTTTCTTATTCATGGCCCTATCTTCACGAAATTTGGTAGACGGTTTCCCTGCGCTAACCGAAACCGATGTACTTACTTATTTCGATGGTATGATGCCACTGTCGGCCGCCATATTGAACTTTCCAACGTCACCAATTTTCCAACTTCCCGTGTAGGGAGAAGAATGACCCCGTCTTCACGAAATTTGGTAGGTGGCTTCCCTGCGCTAACCAAAACCGATGTACGTACTTATTTCGGTGGTATGACGCCACTGTCGGCCGCCATATTGAATTTTCCAAACGTCACAAATTCTCCAACTTCCCGTGTAGGTAGAAGGCTGAAATTTGGCAGGCCCATTCCTTACAGCTTACTTACAAAAGTTAAGCAGGTTTCATTTCGAAATTCTACGCGTAATGGTCATAATGGTCAACGACGTCCGCCATATTGAACTTTCTTATTCATGGCCCCATCTTCACGAAATTTGGTAGGCGGCTTCTCTGCGCTAACCGAAACCAATGTACATACTTATTTCGGTGGTATGACGCCACTGTCAGCCGCCCTATTGAACTTTCCAACGTCACTAATTGTCCAACTTCCCGTGTAGGTAGAAGGCTGAAATTTGGTACTTATTTCGGTGGTATGATGCCACTGTCGGCCGCCATATTAAACTTTTAACGGAAACCGATGTATGTACTTATTTCGTTGGTATGACACCACTGTTGGCCGCCATATTGAACTTTCCAACGTCACTAATTCTCAAACTTCCTGTGCAGGTAGAAGGCTGAAATTTGGCAGGCTCATTCCTTACAGCTTACTTACAAAAGTTTAGCAGGTTTCATTTAGAAATTCTACGCGTAACGGTCATAACGGTCAACAACGTCCGCCATGTTGAACTTTCTTATTTACGGCCCCATCTTCACGAAATTTGGTAGGCAGCTTCCCTGCACTAACCGAAACCAATGTACGTACTTATTTCGGTGGTATGACGCCACTGTCAGCCGCCATATTGAACTTTCCAACGTCACTAATTCTCCAAATTCCCGTGTAGGTAGAAGGCTGAAATTTGGCAGGCTCATTCCTTACAGCTTACTTACAAAAGTTAAGCAGGTTTCATTTAGAAATTCTACA
>JANRMT010062814.1:128631351-128652574 GCA_026402145.1 Polypterus bichir lapradei
GAAATTCTACGCGTAACGGTCATAACGGTCAACAACGTCCGCCATGTTGAACTTTCTTATTTACGGCCCCATCTTCACGAAATTTGGTAGGTGGCTTCCCTGAGCTAACCGAAACCAATGTACGTACTTATTTCGGTGGTATGACGCCACTGTCAGCCGCCATATTGAACTTTCCAACGTCACTAATTCTCCAAATTCCCGTGTAGGTAGAAGGCTGAAATTTGGCAGGCTCATTCCTTACAGCTTACTTACAAAAGTTAAGCAGGTTTCATTTCGAAATTCTACGCGTAATGGTCATAATGGTCAACAACGTCTGCCATGTTGAACTTTCTTATTTATGGCCCGATCTTCTCGAAATTTTATAGGCGGCTTCCCTGCACTAACCGAAACCAATGTACGTACTTATTTCGGTGGTATGATGCCACTGTCAGCCACCATATTGAACTTTTCAACAGTCTTTGTTACTTATGGGCCCATCTTCAAGAAATTTAGCACATGGGTTCCCAACGCTAACCGAATCCTACTTACGTACATATATACGTCCATAGCCTGCAGCTCAGTCACTGTGTGAGGTGGCGTTGGGTCCCCCATCCCAACGCCTCCCACGTTGTTGGCTGCCTGCCTATATAAGACCGTCCGTCGCTCCGGTCTCTACATTCCCTTCCTTGCTTCGCCACGGGATTCACATCTCCCTACTGATAACTACAGCCTTTTTGTTTAATCCACGGCTTCTCCGCTGTTTTATTGTTTGTTTATTACAATTATAGTTATTGTATAGGTATTTTAGACTTACTTTACATTGCTCAGGTACCCATTTCCTTTATCATTCCAACCCCCATTACCATGTCTATCGAGGTGATCACTATCGATCAAAGAACTGTCACTTACTGAGTGGTTTCCATGCCCGGAGATGGCACCTACCTTTTCCATTCTCTTTGTTACATACTGCACAGCCATATCAGGCTCACTCTTGATATCCGGAGGAACATTGTGTCTTATGTATTGAATGACTGGGACAGGTTCAAGGTGTGGACTGATGACGGTACAGGAGATAATTATACTACACAGGAGCACTATAAGAGTGAAATGCTTAAGCCCTTCACCTATGGTTCTGCATGTGAGTTGATGGCTGCCGCTGAATTGTTCGGTTGTCGCTTTCAAGTGTACCGAAATGGCCAAATATTTTACACCTTTCGACAACCGCCAATGCCTCTTAAACATCTTAGATTCACAGGTGACGATTTCAGTAGTGGACACTTTGATGTTTTTGAGTGTTTAAACTCTCAAAAGCTGGATGTGATTTTATCGATGAAACCGGTTGTGTGCTTACAATGCTTGACAGATGCCGAATGTCACTTCAACACAACAAATCCTGCAAATACTATCGTAATTGAAACAAACCATGAAACTCAAACCGATTATGACAGCAGCAATCCAAGCTGTGAGATTTGAGACAAGATTACTGTTCACATGGCCAACTATAAGTTACATGCTCAAGAGTAAGCTCAGCGCACAGCTTGGTCATGTTACAACCGGAGGGCCGAACTGACAACATGGTATACAAAGAGATCCTTAACAAATAATTATTGCCATATTTTCCCTCAGTTTAAAAAGGTTAAATTTTCTTCTTAATTTTATACTAGGTATTTTGCTAGTAATATATATATATATATTAGTTTTAGTTTTAGCGATTATGGTATGGTTAAAGAGCTACTATGGAGTTGAATTTTATGCCACAATCAGATAGAACTGTACACTTAATGAGTTTGGAAGTGAGTCTAATGTTAATGGAAGATTACTACACTATATAGTTCACTATCTGGTTTTGTTTTTGTCTGATAAAAGCAAGCATAATGAAAACTAGATACTGAATATGAACAATTTTATAATTTTTTGAATATTTTCTATGGCATTTGTGCTGAACAAATGTGCACTGACTCTCTTCCTTTTCTTGAAAGATAATTTTATGGTTTAATGTCTACAGCACACAGCATATCCTGCTCCAAGACAATGTGCTTACAATTAATGCCCTCAATATTGTATTCAAAAATCTCCCATACTGAACTTTGTTATTGTCTACCAGCCATATTGATCTCTGATTCCATCTCAGGCACATGCACTTTATAGACAGAATTTTGCTGCCTGAAAAGATATAAAAAATCAGAAAATAAATTCTACTGTGTTCTGACAGGTGTAATCATGAAATCATGGAGGCTTAGGAAGAACAGGTCTCTTAGGCTTTAATCAATGTGCAGACCCCACCTAGCTGTATTGAAGGAAACCAAGAAAACCAAGCATGTAGTGTCAAGGAAAGAGAAATGAGACTTGAACAGCCCATGCATAAGAACACTAAACCCTTAATGAGCAGAGTAAGTGCAGGTAATAGGAGTATTGACAGCCACAAAATAACAGAAACTGCATTTGAGATTAGTTCCAACATATACATGTTATCCAGTGCAGGATTGCAGGAAACTGGGAGCCTATCCCAGCAGCTTTGGATGCAAGGCAGGAAAAATCCCTGGACAGCGTGTCAGCCTGCTGCAACAATACTATATACCTGTATATGCAATATGTATGACATGGCTGATGTTAAGAACAAAAAGAATATGATATTTCAACGGTCTATTTTGAGAGCAAGAGAGACAATGAAAAGAGGGAGACAAATATTTTAAAACATAATTCTGCCATAGGATTATTTTCACAGTATCAGGTATTTTGAGCTGTGAATGTAAAATTAAAAAAGATAAATTAATAAATACAGAATAAATACAGAAACACATTAGTAGGTTTACTTTTTCACCAGTTGTCACACTCTCTTAACCTACCTGAGGTTCAGTACAGACAGGTTCAGTGTTTATTGCTGTGTACATACTGTATCTTGGGCTTAGTTAGAATTACAGCTGTCTTGCCTTCGTTTGTTAACAGACTAAAGGAAAGGAATTATCGGTATCTAATACTTCTCTCATGAGCCCCAGAAATCCAGTGAACAGCAATTTTGCAATTTACTGAGCACATTCAATGCAAAATCATCACCTTGGTATGCTTCACTAATGCTTGGACCAGAACCTATCATGCTAACACAATCAGTTCCTGAAGAACTGTCACTATTAACACACAGTAAATCACTTTCTTCATCACACGCTTTACACACCGTATTCAGCTTGCTCTGCAATTGCTGTGACAACACCCACCCTCCATCACCAGCCACCATGCACTGGATGAATAGATGTGGGTGGCTCCTGGTGGATGACTTTCTGTTTTAGAGTTACAAGTTACAAGTGTTAAAGACTCATAGCAGGAATATTTATTCAAAAACCAAATATGAAATTCTTATTAATATATTTTGATTAATTTTGGAATCTCTGTAGCCCAGGTTAGCCCGTTTGTAAGTCCAGTCGTTACAAAAACTAAAAATATTTTTTAGTAAATTTATTGTTTTATTTCAGTTAGTCTTTTCAGCTACTCTAATAGTTTTGTTTTCATTTTTCATTTTGGGTTTGTTAATAATTTCAGTTTTACAAAAATGTTTTTTATTAATAGTTTCAGTTTTGATTTTAGTTTTCATTAACTATAATAACCTTGCTGTGCACAGTCCTTTTTAATGCTAAAAGCAAGAAATCAGCAGCAGAGACACGGAACACAGTTTACAGCATACTATGTTATGCATGTCCAGTGATATACATGGAGCAAACATCAAGAACACTTGCCACATGTATACAGGAACATCACAATGCAGTCAGAAAAAAGGACCCACTGTCTCTGATTTACACACATGCAGGTTCGATTGGATGGACATTTAAATGGGACTCAGTGCAAGTAAAATTCAAGGCTAATACTAAAAGTGCCACAGAACTGGCTGAAATGTGGCTATCCAATGAAAACGCTATTAACAGACATTTGAACATGAACCCAACATATGCAGGCTTGAAAAGAATAAAATACAAATAATAAATCAGACTTTATGACCAACACCCTACGAAACCTCACCTTATTAATCCTCCATCCCCAACCACATCCACCAATCCTCCCCTCCTTATTTGCTGTGTACTACCTTGGGTTTCTATAAGTCTAATCATTTTCCTCTGTTGATTCCTGGTAGGAATCGTAAGATTAGGAATAAAAAATTTTGTGAACTTGGAGAGGCATCAGCTAGGTCTTAGGTTTAGTTTCTGAGGTAAATAGTTACATCTTTAGTTTTCTGTTCTTAATATTTTCTTTTAGTTTTTAAAAAAAAAAAACATTCATTCCTATACTCGGTCTTTAAAAGTTTGAAAAATTAACTTTGCAATTATCATAGAAAGGGGAAGATAATACTGAAACTAGATTTCCAATTATTTTAACACAGTATTTATTTTTAGAAATAAATTCATTATTTGAATTGTGTAATTTCACATCAACTTGCTTACTTGTGACTGAGGTGATTGCATGACTGCCTGTGCTTCCAGTTACATGCACGCATGTGAAAGAGCAAAATGACTGGAAATGGTAAAAAAAATCCATACTGTACAATACTGTTCCTTATCATTAGGGATAACTGCTATGTATTCATCAAAACTAGTCTGCTTTCTTCATAAGTCAAAAACAGAAGTCACAAATATTGTGATCTGTTTAAAGAGAATTTGAAATGCTTATATTGCAATATTTTATTCTTTCAGCACACATGTTGAGTTTTAGACTTTAATATAATGGTCTGCTGTGATTCAAAAAATGTTTTACTTTTGTAAAGACCAAATCTAATAATAATATCCATCCATCCATTATTCAACCCGCTATATCCCAACTACAGGGTCACGGGGGGTCTGCTGCAACCAACACAGGGCGCAAGGCAGGAAACAAACCCCGGGCAGGGCGCACACACCAAGCACACACTAGGGTCAATTTTAGAATCGCCAATGCACCTAACCTGGATGTCTTTGGACTGTGGGAGGAAGTTGGAGAACCCGGAGGAAACCCACGCAGACACAGGGAGAACATGCAAACTCCATGCAGGGAAGACCCGGGAAGCGATCCCGGATCTCCTAAATGCGAGGCAGCAGCGCTACCCACTGCACCACCATGCCACAATAATATATAAGCTTAAATTATACTATATATTTTTATTTTTGTTAGTGTGTACTTGTTTACTACTCTTCTTTTTTCTGGTATGTTTTTAGTCCCTAAGTGTGCTGTGCTCATATTTCAGGCCCACATGATGGATCCAGTGTGCAGCTCTGCTTTCTAGAAACACAATCTGAGCTGTCATGCTTTGAGGTTTTCTTTTTGTAAGATATTTGCAACCTCTGTGTTTGTGTGTTACAAATTGCAAAAATTTATCCTGAGGTTGAATATTTTAAATAAATTTCATCTATATGTTTGTCAAGAATTTTGTATGTCTTTTAAGATTTAATGTATTTATGAAGAAATTCCCACCTCTATTTAGTATTTTGAAATGTTAATGTTTTCAGGGTTGGCATCTGAAGTGTTCTCATTATTTTATTCTGACTGCATCTAAAGGACAGCTGAGGGATCGTCTGCTACTGTCTGCTTTTCTTGGTGAGACAAAATTAAATTTCTAAAATTACTTTTATTTCATGAATCTGTACTTAACAAATTTAATTTGAAATACATCTGAATTTGCTTCAGAAATAGCCAAAGAGCTGTAGTTTCCAGTTATCCTTGCATTTTTTTTTATCAGAAACTATGCTTCACAACTTTTATTTTATCTCTAGCATGCCATTCAGTTCGTGACTATGAGAGATGCACTCACGGCTTACTGCTGTCACCACAGTGCTTCTCTCCTGAGAAAGTGTTTTTGGGAAGTGAACTGTATTAGATTTAGTCCACATTCCATACTTTGAATGCTGTCTTGAAGTTCTCTTGAGTTTGGTCACCTTTGACTAGAAGACCTTTTTCTGAAACTAAGCTGATTTACTATGTCAATTTTGTCAAATTCTGGATGCTGTGCAAGAAAAATTGCTTTGAGGAAGAGTTTCACCCATATCGGCAAGTATTGTTTGGACTTCTTCACATTGCATGGATGCTCGTGTATGGATGCTCTTGGACACTGAACTCATTAGGTATTTCAAAGTCATTAGTGAACTCTAAGTGACTTTCCTGGCAGCATTGCATGTTGTTTGGAGATGAGTTTTCTCAGATGTCCTTTTCTAAGCAGTGTCTGAGCAGTGTGATGCACCTTCCATTTCTTGATTAGTGCTCAGCAGTATTTGGAAGAATATCTAAACACTCTGACATGATTTTGTCTCTTATCTTCTTAGGATCTTCTTTAGTCCCTTTTTTCATATCTTTCATTCAAATTCACAGTTTTACAGTTGATTTCTAAACAACATAGACTTTTTAATCAAGTAAAGAATAAGCAAGTATGTGTGATTTAGGGCTGTTTTTCCTGTATGTTTCCCATTGATGTCAGAATACTCCCAGTCTCATTGCAAACCTGCAGTGCAATAGGTGGGTTACGGAAATGAGTGGATGGATGATTAAGTAGTGGGTCACAGTTTTTACTAATACATGTTGTGACAATGCCACTATACCAGCACTTAACCCGACACAGACAGACACAGGAGGCACACTTATAGAAACAAAGATGCTTTTTTATTTTTCTTTGCTCGTGTGAACATCTTTTCTGTCCCCACAAGCCCACAACACAGTCCAAAGCACAAATTACTTGTAAACAATACTTTACTTTCTCCTTCACTCCTCTCTGGCATGCTCGGTCCCCCTCCTCCTGACTCTGGCTCCCAGAGTGGTGGCTGCAGGTTCCTTTTATAGCCCAGCTGGAAATGATCCAGGTGTTTGATGACCTATTTCAGGAACAACTACAGCACCCCCTGGCGGCACCCCCGGAAGCCAACAGGGTTGTAAAGAATTCCATCTTCCATCGAGCCCTGGACTCAAACTGCTCAAATAGACCATTATCAGTAAGATGCACTTGTACCTGGGCTGCAACTATTTTTTTTTTTATTTTTATATAAAAATTACAGATTTGAAATGGGTCAAAAATTGTTCTGGTTATGGTCAACAGGTAGTTTCTTAAAATAGGAGTTATAGCAGCCACCTTAAGAGCTGAAAGAACAAAACCAGAAGAAAACGTTGAATGTACAATATCAGTTATTAATGAGACAATAGAAGGCAGACAAGCTTTTACCAAATGAGTGTGTTTTAAATTGTGTACTGTACATGTCAAGTGTACCGTAGATCCCGGAATACAAGCCGACTCAGTATATTAGCCGACCCCCTTCTCTACCTACTAAATTACATGTATTTGCCGATGACCGGTATTTAAGCCGACCCCCTTCTCCAAGCAAAATTTTCTAAATTTCCTTAAAAGTGTCTCTTCAGGTATATTTATCATGTTTAATCGGCGAGAATTTGAGACTGCCGGCATTTTTGATGGAAAGCAGGAAGTGATTGCGGAGAAGTTTGTTAAAATGAAACCTTTGTGTTGAAACTATATACGCAAATATGGTACATCGGCGGGTGGATTTCTGGAGACTCGTTATAAATTTGATTGACTGAAATATGCAATACAGTGGACCCTTGACTTAAGAATTTAATTCGTTCGCAAAGGCTAACCCATAATGCGTTCCGAACCTCCTACTGCAACACTTACTTAACCTTTTCATAATAAAAAAGGGTTGTATAATGTTCATAATTTACCAAAACACCAATAATTTTTCTAATGTACTAACCAAAAAGTTATAAAAACCAGAAGTAGGCTAGATTAAGCTAGAAGCATGGCGGCACGCATGGTCGCAGCGGCTCAGGGCTTTCCTTTTCAGTGCACTTTTTTGTTGATTTTGTCCTTTTTTTTTTTTTTTTGCTTGTTTGTGCACGATCGGTTCGGCGAACATCTGCTACACCCATCAGAACCTTACAGACATCGGTGTCCAGAGCCAGACATCTGTTTCGAGTGTTTTTCATCACACGCACAACATCCCAGACAACATAGCGAGACCAGCGGGCTCTCCGTGGATTGTTGTCGGGTCTAGGAGACGACGCAGACGGAGGAGGGAAAGGAAGCAGATGCGGGGCTGCAGATCCGGCGTTATGCTAAGGCTAAAGATACAACCATACAAGCCCTATACAGAACTTTTTTTTTTTTGCAACTTCTTTGCATCTTTTCAGACCATTTGTTTATTTGTTTATTTACTTGTTGTGTTCTACACATATGTCTGCACTGAAGGAGCTGCTTTTAATTTCATTGAACATGTGTATAGTGACAATAAAAGGCATTATATTCTATTCTAGAAACAACAATTTCATACTGTACTCACCATTTAATTTGACATCTTTAGGCTGCAGGAAGGGAGGAGGAGGAGAATGAAACGGAAGTTTGTTATTGTTTAGAAGGAGCCTCCTTATGCAAATCTTTTCTTTGTAAAATTGTCGAGATGGTGGATTTCCACATGCTGTACATATTAGCGAGATCGGTCACACGAACAGCACTCTCATATTTCCACACAATTTCCATCTTCGTTTCGATTGTGATCACTTTCTTTACCTTCTCTTCCTTCCTTTGGCAACTGTGTGCGAGTGGATTGTCGAGGCGTGGGCGGAGATCAAACCGGAGATTGTGATAAAATCATTCAAAAAGTGTTCCATCAGTAATGCCATGGACGGTATGGAAGATGATATGTTATGGGAGGATGATGATGATGATGTTTGTCTCGCCCAACTTACCGACGATACCGAGGAGTACAACATGTATGATGATATGATATGTCCAGAGGACTGGAATGTGTTATTCAGTGGGAAGGATAGCGATGATGAGGAATTTAATGGATTTTAGTGCGTAGTAAGTATTAAATTCATATATATTAGTGTATACGAGTGTTTCAGTGTTTACATAGTGATTGAACCATGACAATTAGTCAGCGATTGTGTATATACCCGCGGTAATTGTGTCTCAAAGACAATATAATTGTTATTCAACTGATAATTAGTAAACTAACTGATATGAATTATTAATCATGTATTGTTATGAAGTTATTTGTGAACAATATTAAATAGCTCTGTGCTATTGGATAATAATTTACCCGGGATCATTGTAAATAAAATTATAATTATATATTAAACTAGCAAAATACCCGCGCTTCGCAGCGGCGAAGTACTGCCTTAAAATTTTTATTAAGAAGACAATTAAACCTTTTTAAAACTGAGGGAAAATATACCAATAATTATTTGTTAAGGATCTCTTTGTATGCCACGTTGTCAGTTCGGCCCTCCAGTTGTAATATGACCAAGCTGTAGCTGTGCGCTGAGCTTACTCTTGAGCATGCATAGTACAGTTGGCCATGTGAACAGTAATCTTGTTTCAAATCTCACAGCTTGGATTGCTGCTGTCATAATCGGTTTGAGTTTAATTGTTTGTTTCAATTACGACAGTATTTGTAGGACTTGTGTTGAAGAGACATTCGGCATCTGTCAAGCGTTGTAAGTATACAACCAGTTTCATTGATAACTTCACATCCAGCTTTTGAGAGTTTAAACATTTCTAAACATCAAAGTGTCCACTACTGAAATCGTCACCTGTGAATCTAAGATGTTTAAGAGGCATTGGCGGTTGTCCAAAGGTGTAAAATATTTGGCCATTTCTGTACACTTAAGCATTTCACTCTTCTAGTGCTCCTGTGTAGTATAATTATCTCCTGTACCGTCATCAGTCCACACCTTGAACCTGTTCCAGTCATTCAGTACATAAGACGCAATGTTCCTCCGGATATCAAGAGTGAGCCTGATATGGCCGTGCAATATGTAACAAAGAGAATGGAAAAGGCAGGTGCCATCTCCGGGCATGGAAACCACTCGGTAAGTGACAGTTCTTTGATCGATGGTGATCACCTCGATAGACATGTTAATGGTGGTACGGTTGGAATGATAAAGGAAATGGGTACCTGAACAATGTAAAGTAAGTCTAAAATACCTACGCAATAACTATAATCGTAATAAATGAACAATAAAACAGCGGAGAAGCCGTAGATTAAATAAAAAGGCTGTAGTCAGCAGGGAGACGTGAATACCGTGGCGAAGCAAGGAAGGGAATGTAGAGACTGGAGCGACAGACGGCCTTATATAGGCAGGCAGCCAACAACGTGGGAGGCGTTGG
Organism: Polypterus bichir lapradei; assembly: GCA_026402145.1. Classification (NCBI taxonomy): domain Eukaryota; kingdom Metazoa; phylum Chordata; class Cladistia; order Polypteriformes; family Polypteridae; genus Polypterus; species Polypterus bichir. The sequence goes on from JANRMT010062814.1 coordinate 128,641,454, forward strand.
GACGTATATATGTACGTAAGTAGGATTCAGTTAGCGTTGGGAACCCGCGTACCAAATTTCTTGAAGATGGGCCCATAAGTAACAAAGACCATTGAAAAGTTCAATATGACGGCCGACAGTGGCATCATATCACCGAAATAAGTACGTACATTGGTTTCGGTTAGCGCAGGGAAGCTGCCTACCAAATTTCGTGAAGATGGGGCCATAAATAAGAAAGTTCAACATGGTGGACGCTGTTGACCGTTATGACCGTTAAGCATAGAATTTCGAAATGAAACCTGCTTAACTTTTGTAAGTAAGCTGTAAGGAATGAGCCTGCCAAATTTCAGCCTTCTACCTACACGGGAAGTTGGAGAATTAGTAATGTTTGAAAAATTCAATATGGCGGCCGACAGTGGCGTCATACCACCGAAATAAGTACGTACGTCGGTTTTGGTTAACGTAGGGAAGCCACCTACCAAATTTCTTGAAGATGGGGTCAGCCTTCTACCTACACGGGAATTTGGAAAATTAGTGACATTGGAAAGTTCAATATGGCGGCCGACAGTGGCGTCATACCATCGAAATAAGTATGTACATCGGTTTCGGTTAGCGCAGGGAATCCGCCTAACAAATTTCGTGAAAATGGGGCCATAAATAAGAAAGTTCAACATGGCGGACGTTGTTGACCGTTATCGACCATTATGACCATTACGTGTAGAATTTCGAAATGAAACCTGCTTAACTTTTGTAAGTAAGCTGTAAGGAATGAGCCTGCCAAATTTCAGCTTTCTCCCTACCCGGGAAGTTGGAGAATTACTGACGTTGTAAAGTTCAATATGGCGGCTGATAGTGGCGTCATACCACCGAAATAAGTATGTACATTGGTTTCGGTTAGCGCAAGGGAGCCGCCTACCAAATTTCGTGAAGATGGGGCCATGAATAAGAAAGTTCAACCTGGCGGACATTGTGAAAATTAGTGACGTTGGAAAGTTCAATATGGCGGCCGACAGTGGCGTCATACCATCAAAATAAGTACATACGTCGGTTTCGGTTAGCGCAGGGAATCCGCCTACCAAATTTCGTGAAGATGGGGCCATAAATAAGAAAGTTCAACATGGCGGACGTTGTCGACCGTTATCGACCATTATGACCATTACGTGTAGAATTTCGAAATGAAACCTGCTTAACTTTTGTAAGTAAGCTGTAAGGAATGAGCCTGCCAAATTTCAGCCTTCTACCTAGACGGGAAGTTGGAGAATTAGTGACATTGGAAAGTTCAATATGGCGGCTGACAGTGGCGTCATACCACCGAAATAAGTATGTACATTGGTTTCGGTTAGCGCAGGGAAGCCGCCTACCAAATTTCGTGAAGATGGTGCCATAAATAAGAAAGTTCAACATGGCGGACGTTGTCGACCGTTATCGACCGTTATGACCATTACGTGTAGAGTTTCGAAATGAAACCTGCTTAACTTTTGTAAGTGAGCTGTAAGGAATAAGCCTGCCAAATTTCAGCCTTTACCTACACGGGAAGTTGGAGAATTAGTGATGAGTGAGTGAGTCAGTCAGTGAGTCAGTGAGGGCTTTGCCTTTTATTAGTATAGATATAAAATCTTATTTTTTTTGTTTCATAATGGATTGAACCTTACTATGCCGAACAGTAACTAATTGTTTATCAAATCTTACTAATCCTAATCTTTAAATTCAAGCATAATACTCATTCATCTTAATTACTGTACGGCAGCGGTAAGAGGATTGGCGATTTCTTCATTTAAGGATTTTTTATAGTGACATTTACAGTCACAGTTATTTTAAACTTCCCGATATTATTATAAATTTTATTAATAAAATCAACAACTAAAACACTTTTTTGCATAAATTCTTTATTTAATTTAAAGTACTGGCATGCAAAGTTACTTCTTCATCTGAAAGATGGCTCTGTGGTTTCGTCATTATTTACTTCCGTATTCATCAGCAAAACCGGCATTGCGCTGGAAATCTTGAATCTGAAATGATACTCGTTGTATAAACCGACCCCCAAACTCCAAGCCAAAAATCTAGGACGAAATTCTCGGCTTGTATTCCGGGATCTACGGTATTTGAATCATGTACTCCTTTCAATCAGTAATATGCAATTGCAACCACTGCTTAGGTAAGCAAGCACAGCTGAAGAGCTCTTTATTGTCAAAAGAAATCCAATTTTATGAAATTCATGCCATGGCAGAAGAAAAGTGAGCCAAAATGTTTCGATTTTTAGTATTATAAAGGAGTGGCTTACATACAAAAAGGTATAAGATAAGTTACAATTTCTGCAGTTTTATTAGTAACATTTTCTTTTTATTTGGGTGCTGCTTAGTACGATTCTAACTCAAATTGAAGCTATCCCCCTTTTTTGTCCTCCCAGGCACCAGTCTTTCAATAGCAGTTCCAGAATTTGTTCCTCATTCAATTCCAGTTTCCAAACTACATATGGATCCAAATGTGGTTGGCATGGTAGAATCTGTAGATGACAATACTGCACTAGCCAGGTTTGGCTTGCAGTGTGCACTACTACAACCTTACTGTGTACTAGTGACTGGGGGAGCAGGAAGACATGGACGAGAAGAGGGTGTATACATTCTTTTCAGAGCAGAGACTGGTTGGAGGACAGTGCATGCAAAAGTTGAATGCATCACAGGTACAGAATGGGGTAAGCATAACTCAAATTTTAAATATTTAATAACAATGGACAGATTTATTCAATTACCATTATACCTTAAAAATGAAAAAGAAAGGTTTATTATTAAGACACAAACCCTTTTATTTGAGATTTTACAAAACTTTCCAAATTCATTCATTGACTTGATATTATTACAGTGCTCTTGTTTGGTTCCAATAAGTAATACCTGTTTTCATTTGTCTACAACTGTTTCCAGAGGCCTTGGCTTTTGTGTAAAGAATTAAGGGAAATCCAATTATCTGACTTCTGACTGTCCTCCTAAAAGGAAGCACTCATTTAATAATATTGTAGAAAATTTTTCAACCAGTGCCACCAGTAAAGAGTGACCTGCTGCACCTCACCAACTTATCTCTAAATGGAAGGCCAACAGTATAATTGTATTTCATGCCAAGATATAGAAAGCAATAAGTTAAGTGCAGATCAACAAATAAACTCTTAAGTATAATATTGTGAAAAATATAAAATACAGGCATCAACATATCAGCCAGCACCCCCATTCATCCCACAATTGTCAAAACTTTTAAATGTGTTGCATCTTTTGTTAGTTTAGCAAATGATGTATATACAGTTGTGCTTGAAAGTTTGTGAACCCCTTAGAATTTTCTATATTTCTGCAAACATATGACCTAAAACATCATCAGATTTTCACTCAAGTCCTAAAAGTAGATAAAGAGAAACCAGTTAAACAAATGAGACAAAAATATTATACCTGGTCATTTATTTATTGAGGGAAATGATCGAATATTACTTATTTGTGAGTGGTAAAAGTATGTGAACCTCTAGGATTAGCAGTTAGTTTGAAGGTCAAATTAGAGTCAGGTGTTTTCAATCAATGCGGTGACAATCAGGTGTGAGTGGGCACCCTGTGTTATTTAAAGAACAGGAATCTATCAAAGTCTGCTCTTCACAACACACGTTTGTGGAAGTGTATCATGGCACGAACAAAGGAGATTTCTGAGGACCTCAGAAAAAGAGTTGTTGATGCTCATCAGGCTGGAAAAGGTTACAAAACCATCTCTAAAGAGTTTGGACTCCACCATTCAACAGTCAGACAGATTGTGTACAAATGGAGGAAATTCAAGACCATTGTTACCCTCCCCAGGAGTGGTCGACCAACAAAGATCACTCCAAGAGCAAGGCGTGTATTAGTCGGCGAGGTCACAAAGGACCCCAGGGTAACTTCTAAGCAACTGAAGGCCTCTCCCACATTGGCTAATGTTCATGAGTCCACCATCAGGAAAACACTGAACAACAAAGGTGTACATGGCAGGGTTGCAAGGAGAAAGCCACTGCTCTCCAAAAAAAAACATTGCTGCTCGTCTGCAGTTTGCTAAAGGTCACGTGGACAAACCAGAAGGCTATTGGAAGAATGTTTTGTGGATGGATGAGACCAAAATAGAACTTTTTGTTTTAAATGAAAAGTGTTATGTATGGAGAAAGGAAAACGCTGCATTCCAGAATAAGAACCTTATCCCATCTATGAAACATGGTGGTGGTAGTATCATGGTTTGGGCCTGTTTTGCTACATCTGGGCCAGGACGGATTGCCTTCATTGATGGAACAATGAATTCTGAATGATATCAGAAAATTCTAATGGAAAATGTTAGCACATCTGTCCATGAATTGAATCTCAAGACAAGGTGGGTCATGCAGCAAGACAACGACCCTAAGCACACAAGTTGTTATACCAAAGTATGGTTAAAGAAGAATAAAGTTAATGTTTTGGAATGGCCAAGTCAAAGTCCTGACCTTAATCCAATCGAAATGTTGTGGAAGGACCTGAGGCGAGCAGTTAATGTGAGGAAACCCACCAACATCCCAGAGTTGAAGCTGTTTTGTACAGAGGAATGGGCTCCTCCAAGCCGGTGTGCAGGAATGATCAAAAGTTACCGGAAACGTTTAGTTGCAGTTATTGCTGCAAAAAGGGGTCACACCAGATACTGAAAGCAAAGGTTCACATACTTTTGCCACTTACAAATATGTAATATTCGATCATTTTCCTTAATAAATAAATGACCAAGTATAATATTTTGTCTCATTTGTTTAACTGGTTTCTCTTTATCTACTTTTAGGACTTGATTGAAAAATCAGATGATGTTTTAGGTAATTATGCAGAAATATAGAAAATTCTAAAGGATTCACAAACTTTCAAGCACAACTGTACACATATATACCACAAATTAGCACAGTCCCAGATGAAGTAAAGAGTTTAATTTAAATGCAATTGTAGTAATAAGTGAAATGTGACACCAGCAAAGCAGGTGGAAAGGATGAAACCGGTCTGTCTCCAGTGAATCAGTCTCTCCATGTTAACATTGGAGATATCTTGGTTGTTGGCACTCAGTGTGTCTCTTATTCTCTCTCCAGCTACTACAGTACATCGGCAAACTTGGGGTACGAGGAGGCCATATCTCCCTGTAATAGTAGTTCTTCTTTGCTTAAATGCTGTTGAGCACCTAAAGTTGGTTGCGTTTTTTTTTTTCTTTTTTCTTGTAACTTCTAAGTTCTTGTTAAGGTCTTTCTGTGGCATACAAACATGTGATTTTAGTTAGCGTTCAATGATCATCCAGAAGCAGTCTTGACAAAGTGTCAGCATGAGGCAGCACAGGCAGCAGATTTTACAAACATTCATGCAGCATCGAAACAGCAAAATAAAAAAGACAACAACATGGATAAATTGAAGAAAAGTGAATTCTACAATATAGCAGTGCGTTCCTGATGAGCTGAAGTACTTGTACACTGTAGTCTTAAGCAATAATAAACAAAACTGTTGTTGTTTTTTTCCTGGCCTGTGAAGAATTTTGTCTGTGTCTTTTTTACTTATAAGCTTGAAATATAATCGATCGTAAAATGCCAGTCACACTATATGCTTCAGATTAGACATTCTAGCAATAAGACTCGTTATACAACAAAAAGCTCCATATTCTTTGTTTAAAAGATATTAGGGAAATTCAAAGTAAACAGTTTGCAAAAAATAATGAAAAAAGTTGATAATACATCAAAAAAAGGGAATCATCTTATCTGTGGTATTCCACAATAGGTTTAAGTATCTAAATATAGACCTCTATTTACATTTACTTATTTGGCTGACTCCTTTAGCCAAGGTAACTTACAACATTTGAGTTACAGTTGGTTACAATTCTTTTGGTTTTCCAGTTGGAACACAGGCAGGTCAAGTGACTTGCTCATGGTCGCACAGTGTCAGTAGCCAGAATTTAACTCATGACCTCAAGGTTTGAAGGCCAAAGCCTTAACCACAACACCACTCCGCCTGCCTTCTATATGTTATCTCCTTTACTGCACGTGAGATCAGAAAACTATGTGCCGTTAATGCTTATCTGACTAACAGTACATGTTTCTCTCTATTTGCCTGACTTCAATCCAGGAGCTTTAATATAGCCACTTAGCGCTAAGATTAAGAACATTCAATTACCTTTAGTGCATAGGGGGTGGAAATTAATCTTTTATTATCTCTGTTAAAACTACATTATGTTCAAGTTCAAACTAAGCACAAACTAAAGTAAATTTACCATTAACATAAAGGATTTGTCTCTTAGCAGTGATGTACTGGCCATTTCTAGGAAAGTGATCTATTGGACAAATGGAGCAAAACAGTTAATTCTAACTAAAACAAGAATCTTGAACTCGGGAATAGGACTGTTGAGATATTAAAGCAGGGATGGTGTCAAAACTAATACATTTTGTGTTTTAATAAGACAAAATTTATCCTCTTAAATCATAAAGAGCTTGAGTATTAAATAATTTGTTATGACATCTGCTTGAGCCTGTAGATATTTGTAAAAGATACTAGTAAAGCTGAAAAGTAGTAAAATGTATGCATATATGTTTTCTGAATTTTAGGGGCAAGGATGTTCCACACAGTAACTCCACTTCCTGGATGCAGAACTTGTGTAGTTTTTGGTGGGCGCTCCTCTCCTTTGCAGCCTGTGTGCAGCGTGCTAAGGTTAACTTGGAATCCACTTAATCCGGAGGATTGTTCATCCTTTAAACTAAATGTTCACCAGCTGCATTGCTTTGGCACTTTACCACCACCAAGATGGCGACATACAGCGACCCTGCTCACCTGGAAAGGTGAGAAAATAGGGCCAGAAAGTAAATGCATTAAGAGTTGTAGCAGTGTCATAAAGTATGTAACATTAAGTCAAAAAATAATTTGGTGTGGTATAAATGTAATATGAATAATGCAAAACCCGGTTATTTTGATTTTACTACTTTTCATTATGTTTATTTCATGATCTGATTATTTCTTTTGTACAGTATTTGAGGTCAGCAATGTTTTTCTTGTTGTGCCTCCTTAATCTAGAATTGCTGTTATAAAATCTGAAGTGTGCTTTTCTTTACAGAGAAAAATTATGTTCATCAACAAATGCAATTTCTGTATTGAATTTTTCATATTTGCCATGAATCAACACTCGCCATATCTGGGTGTAAACATTCTTTTACTACTCCCACTGCCTGTGTAACGTCTTGCATTGAAATTTAAGTGCTCGAAGATTCTTAAACATAGATGTCATTCTTACAGGCCAGATAACGTGATTCATGCTTTATAAAAAAACAGGGCTGTGGAGTCAGAGTCAGAGTCGATGAGTCGGAGACAATTTTGGGTACCTAGAGTAGGATTTGGCAAAAATGTTCTGACTCCTAATAAATTTAAATTGTAATGAAAAAAAAACTACAGCAAGTTCAAATGTCCCATTTCACAAACAATAGTCATAATTAAGCACTTATCTGATGTAAGAATAAAGCCCAATGCATAGTTGTGTTACTACTAGTGTGAAGTTCAGCTGAGCTATTATACAACCTGACATTCACATATTGTAATCTGGATTATGGTACATTACAAAAAGTGTTTTCATTTTATTTCAAATATAATGTGTTTAACAAGTTCATTTCAGTGTAAACAAGTGTAATGATGTAGGTGTGTGCTATGGCCTGATGTTTGTTCAGGGGTTCTTGTCTTTTGTTTAAACAGGCCAATACGGTAGAGAGTCGGCTTCCTAGCCAGTAGTTCTGTAGTTAAATGACTTGTATGTTGCCTTCCTGCAATCAACATGGAAAATACATTAGCATATTAAATAGAGAGGAGTTGGAGTCAGAAGTACCAGAAACTAAGGAGTCGGAGTCGAAGGATTTATCTACAGACTCCATAGCCCTGATAAAAAATAAAGGTGCATATCATCTACTGAGAAATCTTGATTTGCTTGGTGAAAATACAATAGTGTGAATATGGCGTAAAATAACAATTTGCTCCAGTATGTCTCCTCTTATTTTGAAACAGTATTTTAATTTTGAATGTATCTTTAATATTTTCTGTTCTATTTGTTTTACTTTTATATATGGTTGACCTGATACTTTTAAATCTAGTTTGCCTTTGTAATGAGTTATCGTTTGTGATTTGTTTTAGAAGTTTAACTAATATAAATGAAATCTAATAAAAATGGCACCTACAGTCATGTGTAAAATAAGTATGTTTTTTTTCTTTTATAATATATATGGACATATCAAGGTTTGATTTTCATTTCAATAATATCTTTAGATAAATATAATTTATTTGAAAGAAAAAACAATGAAACTTTGACTTTGCAATTATTTATTCTTTATAAAAAATTAACACATGCTTTTTCTTTCTGTGGAAAAACTAAGTACTCCCTTGGCTCTAATTGCTGGTAAATTCCTCCTTGGGCAGAAACAACCTCAACCAGGCATTTCCTATAACTATCTATTTGTCTGTGACATCAATTGGGAAAATTTTTTCCCCATTCCTTCTTGCAAAATTATTTCAGCTGTGTCATGTTTGAGGGGTTTCTTGTGTGCACAGCCTGCTAGAAATTCCCTCACATCTCAGTGGGATTCAGATTCTACGGTACCTTTACCTTAGCTGTTTCAGAACCCTCACAGTTTTTTTTTTCTTTTCAACCATTCCTTGGTGGAAATACTGGTATGTTTAGGGTCATTGTCATGTTGCAAGGTCCACTTTTGGTGGAACTTCAATCTTCTGGCAGAAGGTCTCACATTATCCTCAAGCACACTTGGGTATAATAAACAAATAATAGTGATGGTGAGCAGCTCCAAACTATAACATTTCTACCACTGTGCTTTACAGTTGGTTCTGGACAAATGCTGTCTTTGGTTTTTGAAAAGCATCTCTTCTGGTACTTTAGCTAAATAAGGCTATTTTTGCCTTGTCTGTTCAGAGTGCATTGTTCCAGAATTTCTGGTCTTTGTGTAGGTGTGCATGAGTAAACTTTAATCTTGCCCTGATGTTCTTTCTGGATATCAAAGGTTTCCCTCTGACACATCTCCCAATTGTGATGCCTTTTTCAAAAGGTAGACTCGTGCACTTTGACACCAACAATGGAAGGAGCTACCTCTATGTCTAGTGATGAAATTCTGGAGTTCTTAGAGACTTTTTTCAGCATGTTGCACTCTGCTCTTGGGCTGAACTTGCTGGGGTAGCCTGGTCCGGACAAGTAGGCAGTTGTTTGCAATCTTAACTTTTCTGGACAGTGGAATAGTTGATTTCCAGTTGTTTGGAGAACGTTTTTAAATCCCTTCCCAGACTCAGTTATTTCAGAAGGCCTCTTTTGATCTAGGCTTGGTAATAACACACACTTTAACAAAAAAAAGAGCAAACCAAATTAAATGTCTGAGGTTTAAATAATGTGCAATTCCTCCAAGATCCTTTCTAATGGTGTTTTTAAGCATTTGCACCTGATTTGGCACACCTGATTCTTATTTTAGGTTATTTGAGGTAGTGCTAAATGTAGTGGTGGACTTATTTTCCACATGTGAAATTTGCACTTGTGTTTATATAAAATATACAATGGATGACAACATATAAATGTAGCCTGATGTTTGTTATATCACCTTTATCTGTAGACACTGTGTAAGTGAAGATCAAATCTTCATATGTCTAAATGTTAAAAAAAAAAAACAACTATTTCATGGAAAATCAATTCTTGCAAGTAAGAATTTCTTTGTATATGTGATGATACTAGTACTATAACTACTTCTACTACCACCAATATCTAAAAATGTGCTGGGAGTCGCCTTTAGAAATCTGTACCAGGCAAATGATGCACTGCTATTTCCTCTGTTCAGCATGTGATACCAGAAATACTGTATATTAGTACTGCTGCAGTGTGAGGCGCTTTGTCTTGAATGTGCTTTGACACCTTCTTTAATTTTTCCAGGAAAGCTCTACTTATTTGTTTTTGGTGGAGTCTCTGTCATGCACAAAGTGTTATCAGACTGGCACTTTCTTGAGCTGGAGAGCAACACATGGGACAAGGTAAGGTATGTTTGTAATTCAGGAGGATTTTAGTAGATAAATTAACAATTGTGCAGAAACAAATGTAATAATAGCTTACCAGTTACGCCATAACATCAGAGAGTGCAAGTACCATGAATAAATGATACTAGCCGAAGCCCGGCGTAGCATACAGCGGTGTAAGAATAGGTACGGAAAACGGTGAGAAAGGAATTTAGTATAACAAAGGCTTAGGAAACCACCGCCACAGTATAACAAAAATAGCAAGGAGCAAAACCAATGCCAGTGGTTGAGTGAGTACCTTCCTGTAGCAGGCTACGGAAAACATAGACAAATATAGATAGACGCCGCATTCACTGTGTTGCCCAGTCGACACGATAAGTCAGCGTGTCTGACCTATTGCGAGTGGTAAAAGTGCCATTTAAACTAATACAGCTAGACGTAGAAACCAGGTTTTCTGATGAAAAAACAATAACGTTTTAAACAGTATCGTTTACATACAACAGATTTTGGTGAATCGTTTACATGCAACTATTTATATCCATTTACAAACTAATAATGGCAATTATTAAATAATAATAATAATAATTATTATTATTATTAAATAATTCCTCCCGTATAATTAACATTTCTCGGACTGCTTTCTTCCATCTCCGAAACATTTCTAGAGTTCGTCCTGTTCTTACGCAACACAGTACTAAAGTATTGGTTAATGCCCAAGTCACCGGTTCTTTTATCTGGAACATGTTGTAAATCTTTGCGCCAGCCAATGTCTCCGTAAGGGAATAAAAGTGGGTAAACCATAGGATTGCAATTTATATTGAGTGTGGAAATCTGTCTACAGGAGTTGCCTATGGGACAGATGCAAATGTCCCTTTCGGCAGGCGGTTCGCCATCTTCTTCGACGAAATTCGCTGCAACATTGGTGTGACATGTTGGGGCATTGTAGCGTCGTAAATTCTGCCTAGGGTTTTCCTCGAAAAGTTTTCGTACAGCTGCTGTTGGATTGGACTGAGCGATTTAAGCGTACTGCAGATGCTTGGCGAGAAATGCCGTGTCGGCAGCATGTGGGCGGGACCGGTTTTGAGGGTGAACGTGGGAGGAGAGTTAGAGTTGGCGGGCGGGGCTC
>JANRMT010062814.1:128652974-128682299 GCA_026402145.1 Polypterus bichir lapradei
ATATATATATATATAGATATATATATAGATATACCTGTATATATAGATATAGATAGATAGATAGTTACATGTAAAGTAAAGCATTCTCTGTTTAGGTTTGGCTCAAATATTACATTTTAAACTTGTATTTTTGCAGTGGATTCAAAATTTTATAGAGAAAGAATTAGTGGAAGTATAGAGGGACCAGAGTGCTGTATAGTCAAAAGGCTTTTTCCTTTTATTCTCTGTTGTAAAACTTACCTTTTTCACTACAAAACTCTGTTAGTTTTAAAATTTTATCAAGGGATAAAAAGGCCAAACATGACTTGACCTTATTTCAAGCTTTATACCAAGAAAAGCTGAAGTTTCAGTGAGGGTGTGTAGAATTTCCATATTCATTGTTTATTGTTGAACTATGGAGTAAGATCGCTGTCAAAAATAACTTGTAATAATTTACGATAAATTTACATTTCATACCAGTTATAATCCTTTCTGTCTTCAGTTAACTGTAAAGTACTTGGTATAAATACTGTATAAATCCCAGTATAGATATCTGACTGATTATAGGAGAATTATGTAGAAGATGCATGGAAGTGTATGGATTTCCAAGGCTGCAGTTGTGAAATTATGTGCATAACCTTGGAACTAAGTCAGAGGCTGTTGTGGTGCAACAAAAGGCTGTGCCTTTTCTTTCCTACTATTTGTGATATTCATGAGCAGGTCATAAATGTCAAATGGACCATTAAGTTCTGATTTACTCCAAAAATCCGTGTTTTTAAATCTGGCTTAAAATACAAACTGGAAAATGAACCATACTGTGTCATATTGAAGAATATTGCTCATTGTTATATTAGTTTAACTAACACTTGAAAATATTTTAGAATCTTTCTGATGAAAAAATAACGGTAAATGTAATCGGTGATACACCGGATTTTTTTCAGTGTGCATCACATTAACTTTTACTTGCTTACCAGCACTTCATATGTACTTTATATTGTATTTTCAGTGTGTAATACTGTTAACTTGGGCTACCCAAACATAAACTGGGGGGGGGGAGTTCACTGCTTGACCATTACTTGAGTAGCTGTGTGTGCACATCTAATGTTTATTTCTGTGATACTCTTTAAGATTCCTGTACGAGGCCCTGCACCAGAAGGCCGTCACTCCCACTCTGCCTGCCCGTATGCTGAAGGGCTGGTTATAGCAGGAGGTGCTGGAAGGGAACACAACCCTCTGAGTTCTGTGATTTTGCTAAAACCAGTTCAGTGTGGGTTTGAGTGGCAGGAATTAAAACTTGAAGGATCATTTTTTGCCAGGTAAGTAGAATATTATGGACTTGCAGACCTCAGTCACTCTTTACTATACTGTACACAAACCGTTACATTCTTACAGCAGCACAGTGCAGCATCCTACACATACACAGGGCATACAGGTCCTTAAAAGAATATCAACGGGATTATGAATGTCATATATGATACAGGAAAGTTAGTGTATAGATAAAATTAACTCATTTCTTTCAACCATTTCATAAAATAAAATTTATTTTAATCAATGCATTCCTTGTTTTAAAATTTAATGGAAACTGAAATACCTTTGCAAGAGAGCTGTTGTAAAAGAACAAAAATATAAGACCCATTAGAAGACAAGAATCTTAGCCCTTTTTTTTTTTTTTTTTTTGTTGCCCTGCTGGTGCACTGCCATCTGTAGACTGGTCACCAGCCGGTGATTTTGGTCATGTTGTATTTTTTGTTCATTATTTAATCCACCAGGGAAGGTGGGCATCTTCAATTGTGTAAATGCACCCGAGTTTCCCTTCAGAGGGAGAAGTGTATTTAGTGCTCAGCAATATGTTACATCAGCTATAGCCTGAAATAAAATGTGCCTCCTTTTCGAAGACAGTTTAATCCCCATTTTCTTCATGTGCAATTTTCTTTGGATACTGTGGTTTCTTCTCCCAAAAAAGGTACATAATACTTAAAGCAGGCCAATTTAGAGTTACCAGTTAGAAGGGTGGGTGTGCGCCCCATGAATGACTGGAATCTTCTAATCGATTGGTTTCTGTGCCCTATCCACATTTTCTGTTATTGAAATGAACTGATGGTAGATGCCATATACTGTATGAAAACAAAACAAAATTTTGACAATCATAGTTTGTCCTTTATTACTACCCATTGTTAAAAATGCATTGCAGTAGAGTTTGATTAAATGATTCTCCCCTGTGATGGACTGGCGCTGTGTCCATACCTGATTCCCACTTTGTGTCTGAGGCTCCGGTCTCTGGTACCCCTTAATTGGACAAAGTGGGTTTGAGAATGTAACATTATGTGATGTCAATTGATCTTATGATGACTAGACACATACGGTTTTGGGTGTTCTTTTTTTGTTAAATTACTCCTATTCCTTTTTTTATTTCAGGTACTCCCATACAGCACATGTATTTGGTGATCAGCTTTACCTTGTTGGAGGAATCTGGATTGAAGTCGTAGGGGTTCCAGGTGTAGCAGTGATTGATCTGACTTCAGGACAATGCCGAGAATACACTGTTAACACCGTAAGTCCTTCAAAAAACAAAAATGCAATTCTGAGCTTTAGTTTCTTAAAAAAGTAACATTTCGGTAAGGGTTCACTGATTGGATTAAACACTGAGCTGTATATTTGAGAGAAACCACATCTGAATCCATCCCCGGGTGTGTAAAGGGATGCCAGCTCATTAGTCGTCCATCTAACATAGCAGTAACTTACTGCACTACAGGCCTTGGAGTTACAGGACGGTTGTTTCATTTTACTATAGTGTATTACCTCATACTACTGAGCTGCCAAATATTCTGCTTGTAGGGGTCTGCCTTGATTTATGGAATCCTGCAATATGTAAAGGATTTGTGAATTGATAAATTACCAATCAAAGTAACAAGGTGTTTTAAGCAATAAAATGAAAAGGAAAAAAGAATCTTGGGGTTTGATATCTGAAGGTGTCTTCAGTATTGTGAAAAAAAGGAAGGGACTGTATCTGTGCCTTTGCCCTGTTGACTCAGATGGAAAGATCTCTGTAGAAGGCGAGTCGGTGGTGTTCTGCCTGTCATCTGAGGACTGCATGCCGTCTCTGCCAGTATTGATGGAAAGGAAGGGGAAAAAATTCTTAACAACAGGATTTATAAGACAATGAGATGTTCTTGAGTATACTCTTGAGATGAGATGGGGCTTTTTTTATAGTTTTCTGATATTTTGAAAATTAAAATGGCAATAAGGGACAGGGATTAAGGACTTGGTTTCAGACATTTTTGAAAGTGTATGTGTTTGTTATATGATGTATTTATAATATGATTTGTCTTTTTTATTGTTTAAGTACATCTGGTTATTATTTATGGTAAAGTGGTGACCGCTAGGTGTGGTCAGCTGTATTGACACTCGTAATAAGGCCTCTGATGAGTGTCATGTGAATGGATCAGAGCTTGGAGAGATACCCACGTTTTCTGTCTCTGTTTTCCAGGCTAAGGGGATGAGAGTTAATGGATGCAGTGGTGACCTTACAACCTTTAGGGTTCATGCTGCAGTTCTAAATCTCTGGTCCTAGCACTTGGTGTTGAGACTTTAGCAGGTTTTCAGCTACCTGTTGCAGGCCATTCTCTCATACTTGTGTATTTAACATATTTAACACTGGTTAGCTCTTCAGTGAAACCCCTAGGTCGACCCCCCTCTGAGACCAGAAAAATGTAAGTCATTTATTAAAGCACAACAATAAAATACAAAGAAAAATTATTAATTGCAAAATATAAGTAATAATTTAAAAAAAGTTTGGCAACGATAACACAGATTCAGATCTTCCTCTCTATCTTCAAGATCTGTCTTGTTAAATTTCATTCTGCTTGTATCAGAGGTTTTTCAGATTCTCCAACATGTTCACATCTGTCCCTTATTGGACTTTCACTTCCAGTATAGTGTAAAACTTAACATGAATGGTTTCTTTTCATATCTAATAACCCATAACACATTTACTGACATTTCTAATTACATGTATTATAAGCTTCACACTTAAAATATATCTAAAAAGTTTATTTTGAATTAAATAATCTATTAACTTTTTTCAAGTATAATACTTAAGTAATTCTACAATTTAAATCTTAGATCAAATCTTCACAGGGAAATCTGCGGAGGTTTAAATCATTTAAGCCGATCTTGAGACAAACACCTTAATTCAAAAGTTTAGATCTTCAAACAGATCTTGACAGGAAGACATAAAAAACGTTTTTAGTTCAGAATTTCAGATCTCCAGGCAGCTCTTGAGAAGAAAAGTGATTTTAAACTGACTTTTATTCTCATGTTCAGTTTTTTGCTTAATTTTCCAGGCCAATACAGTCGACCCTTGACATACGACCAGCCTGACATGCGAACAACTTGATTGCTTGCGTTACAACCCAAATGTGGTCACGTGTATCCGCTTGTGCGATTGTAAACAAACAGCCGAGAGCGTTCGTAAGCGTCAGTCGGAGCCCAGATACATGTGTTTGTGGACGTAATTTCGGTCAGTGCAGTGATTTATCTATATATATAATTCACTAAGACCATGGCAAGCAAGACGCATAATTTCTAAGGAAGGAAGAGACGGTAATGAAGGTAAAGAAAGTGATTGCTAAGGGATGTTAGCTAGCGGGCTGGCGCGGCACATGATGATGTCATCAGGCTGAGTCAGCACCGGCTTGCTTTGGAGTGTATTATTACAGCAGTTCACATTACGATCAGCTTTGAACTGAGTGCTCGACTACTGTCATTATTAACGTGAGAAATAGAGATCACAATCGAAACGAAGAAGGAAATTGTGTGGAAATATGAGAGTGGCGTTCGTGACTGATCTCCCTAATATGTACAGCATGTCGAAATCCACCATCTCGACAATTTTACAAAGAAATGATTTGCATAAGGAGGCTTCTTCTAAACAATAACCACCTTCTGTTTCATTCTCCTCCTCCTCCCTTCCTACATCCCAAAGATGTCAAATTAAATGGTGAGTACAGTATGAAATTATTGTTTCTGGTAGGCTAGGCACTTTTTATAACTTTTTGTTTAGTACATTAGAAAAATTATTGGTGTTTTGGTAAATTATGCACATTATACAACCCTTTTTTATTATGAAAAGGTTAAGTAAGTGTTGCTGTGGGAGGTTTGGAGCACATTATGGGTATTTCCATTATTTCTTATGGGAAAAATAGTCTTGACTTACAACCAACTTGAGTTACAACCAGCCCTCGCGAACGAATTGAGTTTGTAAGTCAAGGGTCCACTGTAGCTGCATTTTCACAAGCCAATCTCAATATTTTTGCACCCGAGTCTCTCCAGTCCATTTCTGGGGCATTTTGGTTCTAAGCTTTCACTACTGGGCCATGTCAGCCCAGACATAAGAACTCATATAGACTGTTACATAGCCAATTTATTCACACTCTGCAAGCATCTGTATTTAGAGGTTAAAAAAGGGACTGATCAACCATAAATAACTGGCCAATGTAGACTGGGTATATTGGATTATTTCATAATAATAGAGTAGAATAATGTGGTTAAAACTGGTTTACAAAGATACTGGTGTATCCTGGCTGTTTATTCACATTATAAAGAGGCAGTAAATGGCAGGAGTGAATGTGTTTGCTGGAAACAATTTATTATTTCCTCATTTCATTATTATCTTTTTATTTTTTTCTCACAGTGTTCCGTGCCATGGCCTGTTATGATGCACTCACATAGCTCGCTGCTCCTTGAGGAAGAAAAAGAGATCCTGGTGATTGGTGGTGGTGGGAACTGCTTCTCTTTTGGGACATACTTTAATTTGTTGCCACTGGTGCTGAATTTGAGTGACGTTAGATAATAGCATCGGCTAATGAGAGACCCTGGTTTTGTCAAGTGGATTTGTGGGTACATTAAAGAAAATTCAGCACGTCCTTAAGTTAAATTATGTATGTTTAGGTGTACAAGTTTGACCATGCATTGGGTTCCAGTCTGTTAACATTAGGTAAATATTTCCAATATGATATAGTTTGATACATTTAAAATATGATTTTTTTTATGCTTCTGAACACCATTAATGAAGGACCTGCTTAAGTCAGGTATGTCATGCACACTGGGCTTCATTCAGCGCATGGAGAAATTTAACTAAAGGACCGCATGTCAAATCATCATTCAAGACTCTTTACTGGTTTTTACTGATGTCACAAAAATTATTAGTATTTTAAAAAGAATTGAGTACATGTAGATGAAATGTTTTCATAGCATTGAAAATATTTTTATTATCTGTAAAAATAAATTATGCTTTTTTAAAAAACAGTTTAAATCAAGCCTGTGTACATAAAGGAAGTATAGTTAAGTATAGCCTTGTTACTATACATTTTTTTTAACAGACAGTTAAACAGAAGATATGTTGCTGAAGTTGCAGACCCAAGCATTGGCCCATCTCAGCTGCCTTTCAGATGAGCTGTAAACTTGAGAGAGGTCACTGGGTGGGTGTAGAGAATCTGAAGGCTGTCTTATGTTTACAACATCTGAGAGTGAGAGACTCTGAGAACCATACGTGGGATAAGTAAGATATTCCCGCACTCCGCTGGTAACACTGTGATCACTTCTGCACTGTGCTACACCTTATCAGAGGAACAGCTCCTCCAAGGGTGGAAAGGGTAAATTCCCGGAACAAGAATAAAACTATGGTGGACAGGTTTCAGAGCTGGGTTGCCTTCATATAATGAAGAATATTTGATTAAGTACAACGAACTGTCACATTTCGTGGTTGAGTTTCAGGAAGTTTTGGTATTGTGGCATTTTGGGTACTGCAGAGGCTTAAACATCTTATTTCATATGCATATGATACAGTCAGATGGAGTGGATACGGTGGGAGGCATTGGAGATTTATGTAAATGAGCAAAGGTAAAATAACCAAGTGCATTATAATTAAAACTAAAATGTATAATCCAGACATTTAGATACTGACCAAATTCAGTCACTTTACTGCCTTGGAAGTTACATCATCTTTGTTAATATTTATTAACTCAGCAACAGAAAATGCACCACTCTGTTACTAACAGTTCAGTGATGACTCATTCTGCACATTCTGACTCAAACATCTATCTCCATGTTCCATTTGTGGACACAAAAAGCTTGATCTGCTGTATTCAAGTGTTAATGTCTTTAAATGTAAATCTGTGGCACAACCGGGCAGGTCTGACCACATCTCTCTGCCATCTACAAGCCTGTTATCAGACTGCAACAGCTCGCATGTTATCCAAGCCAAGAGATCTTGTGTGTGTGTTTGGGGTGCTGTCATTATTTTAAAAAAAGCTCAATAAAAATATTTTAAGTTTGCTTTCCGTCTGGGGACAAATAAAGTATTATATATCTATCTATTGTGTATTGTACTTTTCCTATCTCTCTATTATAAAAAAAAATCTTGCGACAAAAAGTGATCTTTGGAAGAGAAATCTTTTGAACAGAGACAGAGAGGCACTTTCACGTCCCGCAAGACAGACAAGTCATGTCATACTTACAACCTTTGGAAGCAAGCCCGGTGATACACATGCATAGCAGATTAGAGATAATGGAAGTGTGAAAATTTGAAAGTCTCAAAAAAATGAGTAAAGATCGCATTAGTGCAAACAAACAGAAAACATTACTCAGTGAAAAGAGATCGCATAGTGTTTGAGGATGTCTGGGGGACAAGAAGGTGCTGTACAGGTGGGGGGGGGGGTTATGGGTAGGCAAGCGAAGTGCAGATCACACGGTATGGCAGAAGCTGCAAGCCAGTAGCTGAACAAGCAAAGAAGAGGTTAAAAAAAGCACGGTATTTGTTTCCCATTGTATCACCATTTAAGAGGGGTTTCGGAGGGGTGGCCGCATCCCCTTGGGGTGCATTCAGACCCCCTTTTCACAACAGTGTGTAGCACTGGCAGGGGGAGAGGGTTGGCGAGCAGGAGGCAAAGCCACCTAGTCTGTCTGTAATATAATGCCTTTTCTGTCAGTGTAGGATATGGGCACAGTGCTGTCTCTGATGTGTTTTTTTGTTTCATTGGCATATAGTGCAGAAGGCACATACTGTGGTTGCCATGTGTGTCTGTCCAGCTACATCAAACAGCTTGACTCCCTGTGTACCGATTTTGTTGAAATTTAGCCCACTTCAAGGAAGTTTGTTCATAAAGTTACATTTTTGTTGATGATATGAATAGAGTGTGCTGTACAATTTTTTTTTTTTTTTTAATTTCAAACTCTTCAATTGAAATGCATGAGTAAAGAAACATTCTGTGCAGCTTCAATGATGGATTAGTTTACTGTTTCAAATTTACCTTTAGGTCACTTTATCCTGGGTATTTTGCATGATTTCCTGATGGCAAAACAGATCTGCAACTGTGTGATGATAAGGGATGTTACGCCTGCTTATTTGTGCTGCTGATTTGAGGTAAAAAACGTAAATGTCAAAAAAGAACAAAGTCTCTTATCTGGAAATTAATTGGAGGAATAAAGGAACTTTGTAAGCATAGCTAGCTAAGCATAGAGTGAACAAGTATCTACTCAATATTTACAGGTATACTACGCTAAAACAACATGACTATTGATTCAATATTTCTTTGGTACTGTCATTTATCAGCAAAGCTCCAGACCTGTTCTCCATCCTGATCAGAAAGAGCCACCAGTTTTACCTGAAGCCTCCAACACAGTTTGTAATTCTCCATCAAGTACTGCTTTCAATTAGTCACAGACCCTCCACAACAAACAACAGGACATCAATCAGTGCTATTTGGACGTCACTTTAATTGGACTCTGCTGCCTATTAGTGTGTTTACGTGCACTTCAGTAACCGGATTATTCACAGAAACCCGATTTCTAAATTGCCATGTAAGCCCATATTCCAGTTAGAGAAATCAGGTTATTGGCTTCTGAAAAACCTGATTAACAAAGATAGATATTCTCTGTGAATAATCCATGTAAACCTTTAACAGAGTTACTGTTAAGGATTTTGTAGTCTGCACAGTTAGAAGTGTCCATAAAATGTTGGGGTGATCACATTCTTCCTTCTCCTGGCTGAAATAATCTGACTCAAAATTTCAGAAATAGTTAAATGTACACTGATGAGCTAAACGTACAGCACTCAGCTCAGCAACACAATTTTAAGAGCAGTAAGGTAACATGTTAAAATTAATGTCTTTAATTTGTCAAGAGTATTTTTGAAAGTATCGAGTAACCTAATGCAATACTTTATCTTACTGAAGTAAAAATACCTGTGTTGTAAGAAGCAAACAAACCGTATGCCAGTCCTTTGCAGGGCTCATTTACACAGCCAAGCAGAAAAGAATTTGCTGCATGCAATCTGGTAGTAGAAGCCTATAAATAAAGCATTAAGTTGAGTAAAATACAAGAAAATTGTCACAGGAGTCATGCTTCTTTTCTGATTCATAGCCGATGATGACATTTAACTTTTTTTTTTGTTTTTGCACCATTTAATGACATCATAGTGTTTTTGACAAAGGAGAACTCCAAAAATGTCCTTGAACATGTAAGCGTGAATTGTTAAGTAACCAAGTTTCTGCCTTAACTAAGTTGTGAGTGTGAATGTAAATGTGCTGCATGAAAGCTTTTGCACCTCCACAAGCCTTCTTGGGGTATGTTGCTTTTTTAACAATATTTTACAATGTTAACATGTGTTTGATGTGGTCTAATGTCACATGTACAGGGTGGTCCAGATCTAATTATGCAGATCCAGATCGTCTGGATGACTTTGATTTATGCGAGGACAATTCCAGTTCGGCATGAAGACGATTCTTCATGTCGTCAGTTCGCATACTTCGATGGTCCGGTATTTTTCAGGTGATTTTCTATGTAATAAACTTAAGTTATAGCGTAATGAAAATTGCATAATTAGATCTGGACCACCCTATACTATAATTCCATTCCATTTTTGAATATTACTCACTGTGGCAGAAATATTCAAAAAATGTAACAACTGACTCTGATGAAATAACTAAAAAAAATGAAATGCTGCAACTTTCAAATTGGTTAACTCAGTACTTGAATGTTACGCCACATGTATATTTTCCAACTTGTTTAGAACTTCCTCTGTCTTGCCATTTGACAAACTGAAAACAGTGCTTAGTTAATATAATGTAAAACTCCATTTCACCAGTTTCAGATAAGGTTATTTTCATAAAGGCCTAATCTCACTTACCATATTACTTTACGGAGCACATAAAAAAATGGCAGGCCACTGGGGTAAAATTAAAAAAAAAAAAAAAGGGGTCAGAACACGAATTGTCAAGAAACGAGTGGTGTCAAAACCAGGAAAACAAGCCTAAGAAATGTCTAAATCTAAACATAGCAAAAAAGTAGAACTGAATAGTCAACTTATCTTTTAGCAATGCCAGTAATTACTTAAAACTATTAACAAGGAGTTCATTTACCATGCAGAATGTCATTTTGCATTAATTTATTTTTTCTAAACTTGCAGAACAATTTGAGCATCTGTCAAAACGCCATGTAGGCCACCTTGAACATGGCAGGATATATGCAATCACAATCTTCACCAAGCAAACTGGACCTACTCTTACTTTTTCTGATGTCACAACTCCCTCCTTTCAGATTCAAAATGAAAATTGGGCAAAAGACAATGATGTACAGTGTCTTGTGTTAATAGGCTTTCTTTTGGATTAGCAAATTTGGTTTATTATTTTAACATATCTACAACACATACCAATTTCAATTAGAGACAGAAAACTTGAAATCATTTTATGTGGCAGATCTTTAAGTTGGCAGTGGTCTTGTGTCCTTAGTTTTGTTTGTTTTGTACGTTCCTTGTCTGTTACTGACAAATGAGGTTTTACAAGCAAGGAAGACAAATTTGTCTGCTCACTAAACATGGTGTAAGAGAGTGGTGATGTGTTGCATCTCAGTGAACTCTAGTTCTTTTATGCCAAGTGCTTAACATCTCAAAAGTATGGGCTGCTATGGAGTCTCAATGGCTGTGATAATTAAAAATTGTGTATTGAACAGTCCACTGTTGAACCACTCTTTTTGGTTAATTCAGCTAAAGGGAAATTGATAAAAATAAAAGCTGATGTTACTGTGTAAACACCCTAAATCATTTGCGTGACAGGACTGAACGTAAAGCGCAACTTCTGTCTTAATGTTCTGCACAGAAAACAATGAATTTTAACATGTTCTCAGCTTTGTAGAAGTTTTATGATATTTGTCACCGAGAAAAGGTGTGCCACTCTAAAAAAAAGAAAAAGAAAAAAAAGTGGAGAAGCAGAAGCAACAATTCTAGGGAATTGTTGAAATGAGGTCTTTCTTCTGATTAATATTACAGAAATATGATTCTTTTTATGATCCATCTAGTTCTGAATGCAGTTTACTGGAATGTTCATGGATCAACAAGCATATCTGCCTTGGTCACAAAGTGATGTTTGCCTTTCCTCCTGTCGATGTAATGTTTTCCACCATGTTTAGAAACCACACTACAAAGATTTACCAGAGACAGTGAGAATGCTTGCCAATGATTTTTATTTCAGCCATTCAGTTAACCTTCATGATGGTTTTTAACAAGGGTTCACTCAGTAATGTGCCTGAAGGACTGGACCGTTGGGCACACAGCACCCCAGTCCACAGGCTTGCGGTATTCCCCCTTCTCTAGCAGGTATTGACGCCCTCTGTAGTTTGGATGCTCATAGAACACCCATACTCCATCCACTACCTTACAGGAGTGCACTTCCCGAATTCTGAACCGATCCAGGACTGATGGACAGTCATCTGCTGTCTCAAACACCTGACCAGTAAAGTCCCCCTTGTCATACAGCTGGATCTTGTGCTGAGTACCAGCAGGCTGTGTGGTAAAGAGAAAATGAAAACAAAAAAATCATTTTCAGGGTAGAACCTAATAAGCAGTCCTTAGATCTGTTGGGTTTTCAGAACTTAATCATGACATTACAGAGAGAGCTGCAGCCTTTACCCGGAGACAAAGGAAGCCACTACTTACAAAGTGAATCATCTTGCAGGAGCTTAATCTGTCATTGAGCCCCATCCAGCGCTGGTACTCGGGGTACTCTCCACGGGTCAGCACGTACTGGTAACCGGCAAAGTTGGGACGCTCGTATACCACCCAGACGCCATTTTCCACACGGATTGAGTTGCATCGACTCAAGTAAGTGTGGAAATCGGAGCAGTCGCTGTCGCACTCATACCGGCGACCCTGAAAGTTCTTATCTTCATAAAACAAAATCTGAAGGTAAAGAGAAAACAAAATAAGTGAATTAAGCACAATTGCTTTAAAGTTCTCAAGAAAAACGTAGTTGGAAATGGATATCCAGTATCAGTTCTAAAACAAGAATCCAATAATATCATCTCTCTTTCCTTCAGGGCTTACAATGAGGCACCACTGGGTACAGAACAAAAATAAGACACAAGTACATTGCAGTCTACTCAATTTAAATGCTAAAAGTAAGTGTGAATACACATTTTAGGAATTAAATGGTAAAACCTTAAATTAGAGTTTTGATTTAATTATGGCTGTCTCTGTGATGGGAAAAAGTGGATACAAAAAAATAATTAGAAAGAAAAACAAAGTGGTCGTCTCCTGTTCTCCCAAGTTTCATTTGTTGCTATTAGGGTGCAGATTTGGGTTCCCAAGGCTCAAGAGCAAAATATCTAAGAACCTGTTCCTCGCCAGTACTATAAGCACTTTGAAGTTTAGCAGTTGTAGGGGTCTTAATTCTAAATGATTAGTGTGTGCTGCAAAATCAACATTCCTGTTTGTAAAAGTACTTTCCTGTTTCAAACAAATTCCCCCAGGGAGAATAAGTCTACCTAATGGATACAGCTGGTTTTCTATTTTGCTTTTTAATAAAGCTGCCTTATTATTACCAAAGAGTGTTTCCTGCTTTGCATCCAGGGCTATCAGAGCCAGAGTCAATTCCAGCATACCTGTGATGGATACAGCGGGTTCTGGAAGTGTTGCAGGGAGCCAATCGTGTCTCAGATTTAAACATTTCTGAGTAGAAACTATTAAACAGTGAAAATAATTTAGGAACAAAGAGACATGACCTCTGGTAAAAAATGCAAAATGAATATGTCATTGTAGAATTCATCATTAAACATCATTTCCTTAAATATTAAAGCATAGCCATCTCAGAGCAACTACTCGACAGCTAGCAGATGGGGACTTAGAGCTGCTAAAGCTAGGAGAGTCCCCCCAGTGCGGTTCTCTCCAGTCAGCCATCCACTTCAGAGTGGCTAACACAAGGCCCAGGGCATAGAAATGCCCCACACACGATGTCAGCCTGCCGTGGAAGGTTGGTGACTCCACCTAACCCAGTCATATCCTTCACACCGTTTCATGTCTGTAAAAGCCCATAGCACCACAGACAGGTCACAGGCAGTGAGACCGGCACTTTCACAAAAACAGCAATCACTTTCTTTTCATTTCTTCCTTTTACCCAAACATACACAAACCACTTCTGTAGATGTTTTCTCTCCTCCAATTTAGTAGCCTCTTTTTACACCGGTGTATGATTTTTAAATGTGGAAAGTAAGTCTCGGACTTACCCTGCCAGTCTTTGACATTGTGTTGGTGGTTCAGTTATATCGAGTTGCACTGCTGTACTATTTGGTACACCAAGCTTTTTATACCCTGCTGGGTTTTATTAAGAGACAAATCGCTTTGTCATGAAAATGAGATCCAAATATTGAGTCAGTGATTTCTAATGCCATTCATGTTTTCCAGAAAAGCGATGTGGGATTAGGAAATAAAGGCGATGCACTGCGAACTTTCATTGCCGCTGCGCTAGCCATCCTGAACCCTCCTCCCCCTCCCCCTTCCCCTTCCCCTGTGCCAAGATCCCTGCCAAAATGTACAAGGGAGCTTTCTGCATTATTTATTTTATTTTAGATATTGTGCAAAACCAATCCCCTGAGTCAGCCACCCATCAGATTCCAGACCTGTCAGTCCAGCCAATAGCCAGAAAGGAAGAATACAAGAGTCGGAACAAGTGAATATATAGTGCAGAGATTTTAAAAGGTCAGTTTTGCAGAAACAGATGATAAGTGATAATTTTTGGCAAACTAACTGCAAAGGAGGCCTTACTCTGCACAAAACAAATACATAAATAAAAAGCATAATAATTTAAAAGTACATACATCAGCTGTAACACTCATTCACATCATAAATCGGAGTTTTCCATTACCAAGTAGCAGGGCCAGTACTTTGGCAGCATCACGCACAAGGCAGGAACAAACTTTGGGTAGGATGCTGGGCCATCATGGAGGGCACTCAGGCGCACATACAAGCTCATAAAAGGCGTTACTATTTAACTTACCTTGGCTGTCTTTAGCACGTTTAGCACGTGATGAGAGAGACTGAAGAAAAATCACAAGGACATGAGAACGCCACATGTGGTGACCAGCCAGGTTCAAACTTAATGCCTGGAGATAGGAGGCAGTAGCAGCAGCACCGTATCAGCTATGTTGTCACACTTTATACTATATTTAGTATTAAACAGAAGTAGGCCAGAGGGCACAAACACATTTAATTGGCAACAAAATGTAATTTAATAGGACTGTAGGGTAGATGAACTTATGATATAACATCTACTTGTATGAGAAGTATTCTTACGTTAAGTCAAGTAGTAGTAGGGTGTTGTACCGTGTTAGCCATTATGGATGCAATGAGAAATCAAGCAAAATGCCCTTTTATTGGCTAACTGAACAGATTATAATATGCAAGCTTTCGAGGCAACTCAGGCCCCTTCTTCAGACAGTTTGCTTGATTTCTCATTTCTTGAAGTCAATAAACTGAAGTGGTTATAATCCTGAATCTTTAACCACAGTCATCATTGTATTGTTTGAGTACATAACCTCAACAAGAACAAATCTCTTGTCAGAGAAACTACAGATATTATTTTAGCCTATGGCAGATGCATGTTATATCATTTATGATATTTTGTGTGAAAACTTAATGGCAGTGTACACATTTTTTAAATAGAAAAGCAATATATATCTGGTACTGGGAATTTGACCAGTGCAAGTCTAAAAATACTGTAGCACTCAGGCCTGAAAGCAAAACAGTTAGGAACCACTCACAAAGAACAAATACACTGTATGATAACCATTTGACTTCTGTCTGAATTCTTGGGGAAACAAAATCTATTATAAGGGTCTTCACAAAGAAAATGTGGTCAAAAGATATTTTATTTTCATGAACATTTTAAAATAAGATAATCTTAAGCAAAAAAAAAATATTCAAAAATGAATACCAGCCGAAATTGTGATCAGCTAATTAAAATGCAACAAACCAATTTTTGTCACACCCAAACAATTATAAGACAACAACAGCCTACAGGATGGTTGACAATCTCTCTCTACTCCTGGAAAATGAATGTGCATCTCATCTCAACAACCACACAAGAAAGTTCCTTACGGGACTGAATCACACTGTGCAAAGACAAATATAGTCCAGGTTGATTATTCAATCAGTGAACCTCTCAGGCTTGGCTGGCTACAGAATGGCAGGTCAAACCAAGTCTCCTTTATTTAG
Source organism: Polypterus bichir lapradei (assembly GCA_026402145.1). NCBI lineage: Eukaryota > Metazoa > Chordata > Cladistia > Polypteriformes > Polypteridae > Polypterus > Polypterus bichir. Next base: position 128,668,495 of record JANRMT010062814.1, read on the forward strand.
CTCCTAATACAAGATTACTTCAAATAGGTGTTCTTATATTTTCTTTGAAAATGACCCGGACAAGAAAACAGCACATAGGTAAGGCATATCTCAAAACTCTGTAGATAAATTCTGCTACCAACCAGGGACATATTTAAAGATTGCAGGTTTCAATTATATTAAGAAAGGAAAGTCCAAAGCCTGCACGCTTGACTTGCCAATTCTGTCGATAGTGTGGACTGTATGCTGCTTTTCCAATTGTTCATTAACCATGCAGCTGAATTCCAGTTTTGTGCCTACATTAAACAATCTTCTATCCAGCTGCTTGCTTGGAGATTGTGGAAGGTGGGATTAAGCTGTCCAACTGCTGCTTTTGTCCAGTTTCACACAGCCACTCATGAAACTTTTGTTCTACCACGGCCTTAAACTGCTTCCGTTGTTCTCTGCAAACAAAAGCAATAGATAAGAACATGGCTTGCTCTACTTTTAATGCTGTTCTTAGAAATCTTCAACTACAAAATGCTGAAAAAGTGTGAAGAGTGTTATACTTTGGCAATGTATGCCACCTGAGAAGTACACATCGTGACAGACTCAACCATTGTTCATCACTAGGAAAACCACCTGCTTTTTGTGCTTTGGCATCTATGGGTTGTGTATGCTTGAGAGTGCCCCCTGCTGGTCTGGCACTCTGCTAACAGTTTGTATCGGCCCTTTGTTTTAAGCCAAATTAGGCTCTGCCTCCCCATCATTATGAACTAAATTAAGTGGGTTTGATGAGAGACAGATGGATATTTCAAATAAACATGAAATCATAGAATAAATTAGCTGTGTAAGCCTGTGCTGTAAAAAGCCCGGAGTCCTAGAAACTGTTGAAATCGTCAGGGAAGAAAAAAAAAAAAAAAAACTGAAATGTAGAGATGTCAGGTAATTGAAAGGAACTACTCTGGGCATCTCTCTCCTAGGAGGATTCGTTTTGCCGATGTGCTCGCATAGCTTGTGTATTAGCGGCGGAAGGAAAAGTAAAAGGGATACTGTTTTGCCGATGTTAGCAGCTAAGCGACTTTGTCTTTCTTCTGAGGTTTCGTTTTGGCGACGCGCTGGCCTCACTTGTGTATTATTGGATTAGCAAGTTTTCTGTTTCCTTGGAGGTGGAGCCCTTACTCTGACTCCACCACTCACTTCCGAGCCGAACAGACACACGCACGTCCAAGTGTAGACGTTTATATATAAGAACATAAGTATCCAGCATATTTAAAATATTGAAAAATAATATTTTTATTGCATGGGGTAGGTGCAATAGGAAAAATACATTTCATATAATAAAAGTAAAATGTATATCCTTCCTTTCTGATTATGTCTCAGTTGAGGCATAAATGTTCATAAAAATGCAAAATAATTTCTCTCTCTAGAGCTAAATTTACTGGAGGCCTCTAGCATTTTTACAATGCTAATAACTGGGCCACATTCAATTCCATTTCAGTGATTACATTTTCTGTTGTCATATCCACAGACTCACATCATGACAGACATTCTCTCCAAAAGCGGAGAAATTATGTTCAGGGATGCCTAAAGTGTGCAAATCCATTGAAAATTCCAAGTCAAAATCTTAACAAATATTTAGACTGCATATGAAGAAATTGATTGGAGAAGAAGACGACAATTTGTCATCCAGTTAGCAGCAAATCAGCTTTTTGGAAGTAAACTTTATTTTTTCACCTATTTTTGAATAAGACAGGCATACATTATGCTCCTGCACTGACCTGAGGGGATTCACATATGTGAGCCCAGCTTTTTAGTGTGCACTGTAAATAAAAATTATAGAGAGAATACTAAGAAGTGCACAGTAAAGCATGGTTAGCTTATTGCCTTACATTCCAGAGGCTGCACAATGCCACTCTGCGCTATTTGTGCATTTTCTCTCGTGTCGTTTTTTTTGTTTTTTGTCTGGCACTACAGTTTCCTCTCTCATCTCAAAAACCTGCATATTACTTGACTGGTGTTTCTAAATTATCTTGATGTACAGTAATTGAGAGTGTGTGTGTGTGTGTGTGTGTGTGTGTGCGCGCATTGAGTGCACTCAGTGATAGATCGGCATTTCTTATACTAGGATAGATGCTGACTTCCCACTTGACTAAGGAGGCTCAGAAAATGAGTGGATGAATGAATAAAGAATGGTGTGAAAAAAAGAACCTACTTTGATTGTGTTCCTGTTAGCAAGAAAAAAAACTAAGCAAGAGAAGCGACTTTCATAATGCTATATACTTTTTAAAACCGTCTTTACTTATTGTGATCGGTTGATTCTGAATGCAGCCACATCCGATTATTTAAGGTGTGTGCCCAGCTAATTGTGCCAGGTTTTTGTATGATTTTTTTCCTTTTTTTCACTCAACAGTTTGATTTTTTTTCACCTTCTTTGCAGTTTTGCAATAAAGGTCGAATACGTTCTGACAGGATTTATCTTGGTTTCTTTTTTTTTTATTATTACATAAAATGTGCGATTTTGGCAGGGATGTGTAGACTCTTTATATCCACTGGACATTTTTATTTACCAATGCCGTTTTTTTTATTAAGCAAAAACAACTTCGTTCCACACTGGTGTTTTCACAAGGTTTGCGTAAGTGTCTCTACATGACACACTAAAATGACTGAAAATACATATGATGTAGCTGCTTGCCTACCCTAGGCTTCTGCACGTTGGCGGAAACAGGAAGAGAAGTGTCCTCCACGCTAGACACATATTTGCAGCTTGCATTTACACACGGAGAACAGCGATGGCGAATACAAAAAAACCCAGATTTTTTTGTTTGGGCTGATAGTGAAGTAAGAATTGATACTCAGAATAATACACAAGTATAAAGCGAGCAAAGCAACTGAGAAAATGTAATGAGAACAACCCAATCAGGGAAGAGCCACATAATCAGCATAAACCAATCAGAACACCATTATGAATCTGCCTAGGATACAACTTTTTTGCTTAGATGGACTGCAGTGACCTGTAAACGCATTCTTTGGGACTGTTTTTACACAGAATAATGCTATTGAATGTTATCTCAATCTATGCATATTTTGTTTCATTTTTGTCTAAATGTATAATCTTTTTAACAGTTTACACAGTAAAGGGAAAGGGAGACAGTAAGAGATGGCACATAAAAAAGTACCCAGGATCAAATCTTTTAACTAGAGCTGTCCATTACCAAAACTGCTACCCAATCATCTGAGCGTAACATCACAAGGTCAATAACCCTCGATGAGTTTGAAATAAAGGAGTGACCTGCCTGACACACCAGTACAAATGTCAAAGTGAACGAGAAAGAGAGATGTCAGAGGGAGACTACATTTCCGTCACACAGATCTATCCCCTTGGAGGTCAAAAATGCAGTTCATGGATCAGCCTGACTGCTAAATTTAAACAAGCTGCCCAGGAAAACACCCTCTTTTGACATTGCTGTTAATCTTTAGTTTCCATGTCTTTATGGAAGGTATTAAGGAGAGATGTTTCCAACAGATAGCAGCATGGAGGAAGTACTGCTTTGTTGGGTGGTAAGTAGTATTAACCAAGTCATATCAGCCTCTACATGTCTAGGTTATTCTCAGAATCCAGGGTATATTTAGCCATTAGATCTACGTTTTATCAATATTGTTCACGCAAAATTGTACCAAAGTGGAGTATAGGAGAGACAGTCTGCCGCAGGCATCGCTCATAATCCGTTCTTATGTTGTAGGGTCTATGAATATGTGTCCAGTGTATTAAACTTACAGTGCAAGGCTAGACCAATCCAAAACCAAACTTGGCGAGTCCCACTCACTCCACGAAAATACACTGTATGATGTATAAACTTAACATCTTGGCCTAAAAACTTTTCTGCAATAATTTGATTAATACAGTATATCTCAGTGCATTTATGTCACATTAATTTTTTTGGGTTGCTGGGGAATGATTATTATTGTTCTTATGGTGTATGTTGTATTGATGTTCTATGTACGAGCTTCACTAATTCAAATTCTGAATTAGGACATACAGTAAAAAATGCTTTCTTTCATGTTTTTGTATATGTGCATCCCAGATCAGTTAGGTGGATTTCTCAATTAAAGATGCCATTATTTAGGATGAAGTATAGGCATTAGTTGAAAATAAAAAAAATAGCTAGTATTTATTGATCACTCACTTGCTAAGCTGCGCCTCCTTCACCATCTTTTGCCAGGTGTGCACCTTCTGCTTTCTGTCTATAAGAGCTTTCTGGTACAGTGGGGGTAGTCCTCCAGGAATCTCACTGGTATCTCCTTCCATCTCAAAGGGCACCACAAACTCATAGAAGTCACTTGGGGATAGAGGGCTATAAACAGGAGTAGAGGGGTTCTCAATGCCATCTGCACCAAGGCACAATGGCTGGTCCCAGACATTTGGCACAACAGCCAGTCCAATGATTGCCATGTGGTCCTCAAGAGCTGGATAGTGAGTATGATACGGTGCTAGTGTCAGAGCTTCATTTCCAGCCAGCAGTAAAGGTTGTGTTGGCGTTAACACATGAAAGGTACAGAAAGACGAGGCACAAACTGAAATCTTGCCTGTCACACAAACTACCTTCACATCCTGACAGTTCTGTACATGGACAGTTGTTTGCACTGGTCCCAGGACTATGGTGCTATTCCAGCATTTTTCAATAATAACAGATCTGAAACACAGTAAAAAGAAATCATATCTATTATGATGCAGCATAACAAAAGACAAAAAACGTGTTAAAAACTACTAGCATAAAAGGAGGTTGGGAGTATGTGCTGATAGCGCATTGCCGTACCCACCACATAACAAACCTCCTGGATTGGAAGCAGAGTGCAGCACCACCCTGAAACAGTGCAAGGTTTAATTTTTTTTTTTTTTTTATGGTGGCTGGAGTACCAATCCTGCCACCAACCCCCAAGTTTTACCTGTAAGTTGGAGGACTGGATGTGGATTAACGTCATACCCAGGACAGAGCAACTGAAGGTTAAGGGCCTTGCTCAAGGGCCCAATGGAGTAGAGTCACTTTTGATATTTATGGGATTCAAACCGGTAACCTTCCAATTGCAGACACAGATCCCTAGCCTCAGAGCCACTACTCCACCCATTAGCATAAATTGGAATTTATGAAATTATGAAATTTGAGCAATGGCCAAGTTAGCAAACTAGGAACACAATACTAAAATGGGGACAGGATTAAAAATAATAATAATACAACATTAATAAAATCCAACTTTCTTTACATTGAAAATATCTGGTAAATAGCATTACCACAAAGATCCCTGTGAGAACAAACTTCCAAAACTTCAACTCTGACTGATGTGAAAAAGTACATATAAAAAAAAAAAAAAAAAAAAAAAAGACTTATAACCCTGTGATGTGACAGACATGAACAACACAGATGCTGCTGACCTAGATTTTGCCAATAGAAATGAAATATTGCAAATTAAAAATTACCAGCTAACTATGGTCAATTTAACCTTAACATACAGTATTAGCAATGGATGGACACTCACATGCCCTAGGTAAATATCTAATAGGTGGAGCTTAGGTTGGTCGGAGCTTAGATGGTCACCCTCCAAGTGACTAAAAGTGTAGTGAAAAATGTCTAGTTGTTGTCTGCTTCAGTAGTGGTTCTTAAACTTTTTTTTTCTTGTGATCTAATTTGGCCTTTTATGCATCTTCGAGACCCAGAATCACAGCTATCATCTCATGTCCCATTGGAGAACTTCCGTCAGCAGGGGGGTCTCCCATAGAGAATCTTTGTAGGTCGTAGCATACGTGAACCTTTCCCACAGAGTGCTATATTGAATCATGACTCTGTGCAACCCAAATTCAGACAACATGCAAACAAAATGGGCTATGACCCATAGTTTAGAAACCTAGGACTTAAAGTCTTTGGCCTTCATAGAAACAATCAGGATAGAGTTCCAAAGAGTGACAGTTTATGAATATGTAATCCTATGTTGGGGCTTGCTTATACACTGGTGTGAACAATGAGAGAAAAATATTGAGGGGAATTACTGGGATAATATATCTTAGATGAAATATTAATGACTCTTGTTTGCTTTCATACTTCCTGTCTTTGAAGGGGAGCTCTCAGTGTGCCTCCTATGCTTTTAATGTTCCTGTGTGTCTCACACTAGCACTTCCTCTTCCGATTGCAATAGTTAAGCTAATCAGAAGGCTCGGATGGAGCTGGACAAACACATAAACATTACCATTTTATTATATAGTATATACAATTATTAAAATAATTAGTTAAGTTCTTCTTTGTGTTTTTTCAATCACCCAAATTAGCACTATACAAAATAGCAATAATAATCACATTAACCAACAAAAATGTAAATACCAAAATATAATGGAAACGACCATGTTACCAAAACAAAGGGGTGCCACTGCGGCTGCTAGATGAGATTTCTGTGGGAAACACTACCATTATTGTTATCTTAAATATACAATTTAGCTCTGCCATCATGCTGTACCTACCTCACGAGGGATGTGGTACTTCAGCTGGTCACAACTCTGAACAGTCACCTAATGAAATTGAGTTTTATCAGCACTTGACCCATGGCATATAAAATGAATGATAAGTAAACATCGGGAGTGCCAGAACTTTATTCAAGATACATTAAAACAGGATGGCCGATAAAATTGTAAATAAAATCCACGCACTGTAACCCATGCATGTGCCAAAGTTGTTTTAATAAGCATATGCCATTTTGTTTTCACAAATTAATTCTTCAAAATCTGGCTATGTTTATTGGATTCATGATAAACACCAAATGAAACAGTACTGAGTATTAAGTGTTTATAGGAGTCATGCATTTATATTATTTGTTGTTGCGGTCTTATCATTAAATTGTAACTTTCCACCTCTGACATGATGACAGATCACTATGGACAGAATGAAAAATGAATTATTTTTGTAGTAAAATGTAAGTGGATTTATATGGGAAAAAGTACTATTAGGTTGAAAATATATATTTAGCTTTTTCATTACAAAAAGCATGCTATTAGGCAATACTGAATCAATTTTATATTGCATTTACATACTTAAGTGCATATGTCCTTATGTACAGTGGAGGAAATAATTATTTGACCCCTCACTGATTTTGTAAGTTTGTCCAATGACAAAGAAATGAAAAGTCTCAGAACAGTATCATTTCAATGGTAGGTTTATTTCAACAGTGGCAGATTGCACATCAAAAGGAAAATCGAAAAAATAACTTTAAATAAAAGATAGAAATTGATTTGCATTTCATTGAGGGAAATAAGTTTTTGAACCCTCTAACAAAAAAAGACTTAATACTTAGTGGAAAAACCCTTGTTTGCAAGCACAGAGGTCAAACGTTTCTTGTAATTGATGACCAAGTTTGCGCACATTTTAGGAGGAATGTTGGTCCACTCCTCTTTGCAGATCATCTCTAAATCCCTAAGGTTTCGAGGCTGTCTCTGTGCTACTCTGAGCTTGAGCTCCCTCCATAGGTTTTCTATTGGATTAAGGTCCGGAGACTGACTAGGCCACTCCATGACCTTAATGTGCTTCTTCTTGAGCCACTCCTTTGTTGCCTTTGCTGTATGTTTTGGGTCATTGTCGTGCTGGAACACCCATCCACGACCCATTTTCAGTTTCCTGGCAGAGGGAAGGAGATTGTCGCTCAGGATTTCACGATACATGGCTCCGTCCATTTTCCCGTTAATGCGATTAAGTTGTCCTGTGCCCTTAGCAGAAAAACACCCCCAAAGCAAAATGTTTCCACCCCCATGCTTGACGGTGGGGACGGTGTTTTGGGGGTCATAGGCAGCATTTTTCTTCCTCCAAACACAGCGAGTTGAGTTAATGCCAAAGAGCTCTATTTTGGTCTCATCAGACCACAGCACCTTCTCCCAGTCACTCTCTGAATCATTCAGGTGTTCATTGGCAAACTTCAGACGGGCCTGCACATGTGCCTTCTTGAGCAGGGGGACCTTGCGAGCCCTGCAGGATTTTAATCCATTGCGGTGTAATGTGTTTCCAATGGTTTTCTTGGTGACTGTGGTCCCTGCTAATTTGAGGTCATTAACTAACTCCTCCCGTGTAGTTCTAGGATTCTTTTTCACCTTTCTCAGAACCATTGACACCCCACGAGGTGAGATCTTGCGTGGAGCCCCAGAGCGAGGTCGATTGATGGTCATTTTGTGCTCCTTCCATTTTCGAACAATCGCACCAACAGTTGTCACCTTCTCTCCCAGCTTCTTGCTAATGGTTTTGTAGCCCATTCCAGCCTTGTGCAGGTCTACAATTTTGTCTCTGACATCCTTGGACAGCTCTTTGGTCTTTCCCATGTTGTAGAGTGTGGAGTCTGCTTGATTGATTGATTCTGTGGACAGGTGTCTTTTATACAGGTGACTAGTTAAGACAGGTGTCCTTAATGAGGGTGACTAATTGAGTAGAAGTGTCTAACCACTCTGTGGGAGCCAGAACTCTTAATGGTTGGTAGGGGTTCAAAAACTTATTTCCCTCAATGAAATGCAAATCAATTTCTATCTTTTATTTAAAGTTATTTTTTCGATTTTCCTTTTGATGTGCAATCTGCCACTGTTGAAATAAACCTACCATTGAAATGATACTGTTCTGAGACTTTTCATTTCTTTGTCATTGGACAAACTTACAAAATCAGTGAGGGGTCAAATAATAATTTCCTCCACTGTATAAGGTTTTACGTACAATATACATTTTGTATATCCAAAGCAAACTAAAAATGTGTTGCACTTAATTTTTTTATCCCAAATGATGTATCCAAACCAAAGTATTCTTTCTTGATCAGAAACTAAGTTACAGAAGTAGTTGAACTCTCTAATATGCTGTTTGGAATGTTGTTTTTTCCTTTTCTCCCTCTGAAGATCCATAACATACCATTTTGGACATTTTGTCTATCCCAGTGATGCCAGAGACTCATCCTTTGCATATCTACGCCTATAATTGAACATGACAGATAGCCAGTCATTATTAAACATATTTATACAAAACCAATATAAATGTATGAAATGTATGCTGGGATCCTGGCAACAACCCTTCTTGGAATTATCCCAGAGTTCCAGTGAATATTAATAAACCCTTAATTTGGTACACAAACAAGACAGGAAACAAGGTCAAAAGGTCAGTAAAGACATCAGTGGTGCTGTACATTGTTATGTATGAAGTAGTGCTGGGAGGTATACTGGTTCATACCGAAAACCGTTTTTTATTTTTGTTATGATATGGATTTTTCTTATACCGCAACACCGGTTTAAATAACCTAAACAATGTTCGTAACGAGGAACAGCAGGAAACTCTTTAAGGAGGGACCTTTTTCACTGCTACACCGTTAAGCACGCATGCAACACAGTACATGCATTAGTGGAGGCACTGAGCGGTGAAAATGGACAGAAAACATTCTGACACTGAAGCAGTAGCAGATGATAAAGTTCAACATGATGACACAGAGGAACTTTTGACGAAAAAAGGAGCCATGTCTTTCATCTGGAGATACTTTGGTTTTAAAAGGTCGGATGTGGACCAAAAGACAGCATTTGCAGTAAATCTTTGAGCTAAAGTTGTTGCCGGAGGTGGTAACATGAGCAATTTGCTGCACCACCAGAGCTGCAAACATGCTTTGGAGTACCATGAATGTATGGAACTAAGATTGGCACCCTCTACGTCCTTAGGTAAAACTGAAAATGCTAGAGGACACGCGAGTCAGACATCACTTGTAGACGCATTTGCTAGAAGTACTGCCTACGACAAAAAAAGCAAGCGGTGGATCGAGATATCCAATGCCATTACAATCCATAAAGCTAACATGTCAGTGGACAGAGATTGTTAACATTAACAGAAAGTGTAGTTGGTTTACAAAAATATTTACTATTTATTCCTTTTCTAAGACATGTTCACTGCAATACAACTTTTGACAAGCACCTCTGGATATTTTGCTAAGTCTAAATGCCTCTTTGGATGGTTGAAAATATGTTGTCAAAATTATAGTTTAAATTGTATGCAAAATTTGTTCAATAAAAAGGTTCTATATTCTGAATGCAACTATCATGCAATGTGATTCCTTCTCTTCATTAGTGCCACCCCCTTGAAAACTATCACTTTATGGTGCCATGCAAACTTGTATTAATACTTGTGTGCACATCAAAATTTTTTTTTGTACAATGTGCAATTCTCATGACAGTGGAATAGGTTATTCTTAGCTAGTCTACTGCAGTAATTGCAGTGAGAAATTGTGGTTAACATCCATTCGTGCATGGGAAAAAAATACTGTCAAATACCGTGAAACCGGTATAATTTTGAAAAATACCGTGATATAAAATTTTGGTCATACTGCTCAGCACTAGTATAAAGTTATGTATGTCAACCAGACAAAGATAAACGAACAATGTGTCTTGCTCTCACCATGCTGGGAAGCTAGAATGTACAGTTTTAGTGTTTTTCAAATCAATCCATTTCCAATCCTCATTTGCAAACCATATAATGCAAGCTAAAAACAGAAGCAAAGAAAACCTATAAGATGGACACATTTTAGGCTTTATATAGTAGATGACAGGAAGAAAATACTGTAAAACAGCATTGGCATTCCACTTTTAAAGTTCTGACAGACTTGAGGATTTTGAGGTTTTTAGTTTTTGTGTACAGATGCTATGCCATGAAAAATAAATACTGACCTCATTGGTGAGAGGAGGTAGATAAAGGACTCATTACATCGATGCAGTTTCACACTTGCTCCAATAAGTTTTTCAGAATCTTTGGCCAGTGTCTGCTTATAAACCTGAGAAATGATCACAACTCTGCTACCTGCAGGAGCATTGTGGGTGTTCCTGGCAATCTTTGCCCTCTTCATTTTTCCTTCTACTGCAACACAAAAGATTAATTGGTCAGCCCACCTGCACATAAAACAAAATATTGACTACTCCCCCCCCAATATAAGCTTCGTAAATATGCTTTTATATGATTTTTTTATTTAGTATTAAAAAAGAAAACTTGAATATGCAGATAAAATATCTAAATTGTTAGGGGTTTAATACAGACAAAAAAAAAAACATGGTAGCTTTAGGATTCAAAAAGACAGACAATGGCCACAAAGAAATTAATTTAATTTAGTCACATAGTACTCACAAAAAGGGTTCATATCTTCTTGAACTTTCTGATTTTTTTGTGTTATAGCATGGAAGTCATGTATAAACAGTTCTTAATAAATTTAATTAATTTACACATCATGGCCCATAGCTTTTCCAAATTATTAGGTTACCTGTATTAAAATGTATCTGACTGATCCCAGTACAATTAGCCTCTAGAAGTGAATATCAGAGTAAGGGCTCACCAATCAGCTCAAAAAAGCATTTAAAATGGGGAAAAATGCAGAAATCATGAAATGGGTAGTAAGTAAACTCAAAGCACTTGGAAGAGAAGGAAACTTTACAGCACCTCATTGATTTCCCACTACATCAGACTGCAATATAATCAGACTACCTTTTTTAAGGTCTACTAATGTTAAAGGCATGAAGAAAGACAGTCCATCTTAGTATTCACAGAACAATTGAGAGATACAGTGAAATGCAAAAGACAACAAAATTCAATCTTACTTTGTTGTACCCAAGCAAGTTTCTTGCCAGTTTTGAAACAGGCAGTAGTACCAAATGGATTAATGGTGAGAGTATCACGCAACCAGCCTTGCAATTTCCGGACTGAGAAGGCCTGAGATAGTTTAGAAAAACCAGCCTGTGACTGTAAAGGTGCCCATAACAACAGCTCATGGAGTGGGTGCACGGAGCGTCCTCTACTAACTGACCCTTCCAGCAAAAAACTGAGTCCACAAAGTGCTTCCATGGACAATAAGCTGTCTTGTATGTGATGTCCTGAAGAACTTAGCTGATCTGGATCCAAAACCAACTCCAGTAAGTCAAAAAGGTGAGTCTGAACAAACGTTAGATGTGCTTGATCATCCCAGTTCTAATCACAAAAAGAAAAAATGACAAAGTATGAATCTTCTACTGTAAATGTACAGGTGCTGCTTTTTTTCCTAATATTTATAAGTTTTACAATTACTAAATATTTAACAACACACTTTTTAAAAGCCATACTATTATAAAAATACAACTGTAAAAGATGCATACCTTATTCTGAAGACTGGATTTACTCTCAATTTCAGGAGAAGGCGATCGTGTCCGGGGACTGGGCCACTCTTCACCAATAAGTGATGTGCGAAGCGAAACCCGATTTAACTGCTGAATATAGAGAAATAACAGGAACTGCAGAGTGTCCACAGAGAGCTAGAAAAGATACAATATAGATGATGCTGTTAACATTTTATATAAGCTGACCACTTACTACTGTAGCTCTTCGCTATTTTTTTAGCTTTATTAAAAGATAAACATTATTGAATTTGGATAAAAAATAGGAGTGCTACACTCATCCAGGTACTGAAAGAAACAGATATAATTAGTGCAGGGACAAAGACAAAAAAAATATAATAAGCATGATCATTTTATTTTATAGTATGGGTTTCCATAAACTATAAACTACACTCGGCAGTACATTTCCATAGTTAAGTCTGGTTATATTAAATTCATAAATAAAAAACGTCAGTGCACAAAACTGCAAGAAATATTTCTAGTATGACAATGGGCTTAAAAAAATGCCTACTTGCAAAAATGGATTTAAATTCATTCTAGTCAAAACTGTCCTAAGGGTACTAATTACAATATTTAGTGTTCTCTATGAAAAGCACTCAGCTGATATACTTTTAAATGTAGCTCTTGGTGTATGAAAAAAGATTAATGGTGAATAACAAAGTAGTGATACAGTAAAATATTCGGACTACAGTGTAGTATTAACTAATAAGGTATAGTCTGACAAGCAAGTGTATAATGAGGAGAGACCCGAATTACTACACTTTATACCATCAAAGTAAACTGTTAATATATAGGAACTGTATGTATGTGTTCAATTTATATGAATGTATATTACTTTTTTGGGGGATTTTGTAATTGTAACTGTTGAATAAATGTATGTTTGTATATCCCTCAGGAACAATAAACTTTACTGAAACAAAAAAATAAGTGTCCATTAAACAGAACTGAACATAAAACCTAAACCATAAAATTAATGTTATTTATAAATAACATTACACAACCCAATTGAGACAATCTTCATTATTATACCCCAAGCTGCATTCAAAACTGGGATTCTTTTAAATAAATACATTTTCTGAATTTATATTTAAATTAGCAATTTAATTGAAATGTTAAATACATTTTCAACATTACTTACAGTTTTTATAGTGCTGTCTATGGATGACTAGCCACGTGGTTACAAGCTGATTTAGGTAAAAATTAAAATAAGGAAACCTATTTACCCAGAAGGGTAAACTTGTAAAATAAAAGTCTTGACATATTTACTTCTCTCTAGGGCAGGGGTTGCCAAGTCCAGTCCTGGAGGACTACCGTGGCTGCAGGTTTTCATTCTAACCCTTTACTTAATGAGTGTCCTGTTTGTGCTGCTAATTAACTTGTTGTAAATTCATTTTAGTTGAATTTCTTTTTTAAGATGTGCTCCTCTGAATGTCTTCATCGTTCCTCTGAATTGCTTCATTTCTTTCCTTAAATGGCACCCAAACAAAAATAAAATGTGAAGTGAGTGAGCCAACAGAAGACCAACTAAGTCAGGGCCTTAAACTCCAACCAATTTCACCCCAACCAGCTGCTTAATGAGGTGCCAATTCTTGTTGTTAATTAAACTGTAATTTTGTGTCTTGTTGCTGCTCTCGTGGTGCATTAGCAGACATTTCCGAAATTGTTATTTTCT
>JANRMT010062814.1:128687299-128718448 GCA_026402145.1 Polypterus bichir lapradei
TCCTAAGATTTTAATGCACAACAGTCTCTAGAGTTTATAAAAAAAGTCATCCAGTGAGCAGCAGTTCTGCAGGTGGAAACATCTTTTAGATGAGAGAGCTCAGAGGAGAATGGCCAGTTCAAATAGACAGGAAGGCTACAGTAACTCAGATAACCATTCTGTACAACTCTGGTGAGCACAAAAGCATCTCAGAATACACAACATGTCGAGCTGTAAGGCTGATGGAATACAGCAGCAGAAGACGACATCAGATTCAATTCCTGTCAGCCAAGACCAGAACACTGAGGCTGTAAGAGGCATAGGCTCACCAACACTGGATGGTCAAAGATGATCTGATGAATCACAATTTCTACTGAGGCACAGATGCAAGGGTCAGACCTTGGCACCAACTGCATGAATCTGTTAACCTAACCTGCTTTGTGCCAACAGTCTGGGCTGGTGGTGGCGATGTAATGATGTGAGGAATGTTTTCTTCGCACACTTTGGTCCCATTAATAGCAATCAATCATTGCTTGAATGCCTATTTGAATATTGCTGCCAACCATGCCGCATGGTCACAATTTACCCATCTTTTAATGGCTTCTTCCAGCATGATAGTGCATTGTTATAAAGCAAAAGTTATCTCAAATAGATTTTAAGAACATGACATTAAGTTAAATGCTCTTTAGTGGCCTTCCCAGTCATCGGATCTGAATCCAATTGAACATCTTTAGGATTTGCAGTATAAATGTATACCTGAGAAATCTGCAGAAATTGTGTGATGCAATCATGTCAGCACAGACCAGAATCTCAAAGGAATGTTTCCAACATTTTGTGGAATCAGTGCCACAAAGAACTGAAGCTGTTTAGACAACAAAAGTAGGCCCTGCCCAGTATTAGTATACTGTTCTTTAATAATTTACTCAGTGACTGTATATTTAAAACATGGTGTAACACACACCAGAATCATTACATAAAAATACATTTAACACAGCTATTCGTAATACCTCACATTATGGCAAGGAGGAATGCAAAACAAAAAAAGTCCACCAAACGATGTCAAAGGTTTGAAATTTACAACCAATATGTATCCTGTATATCGAAATCTTATTTGTATTAATGAAAAAACAAAAACACTTTTATATATTTAAAAAAAACAGTATAGCATATATGCCATATATGGATGATTTGAACTGACACCCACTTTATTTAACTCCCTGTCTGTAACACACGTGCCCATTCCCGTGAGTAGAAGTTCATTATATTCAGACAGTTTTATCTAAAGTGAGTTAAATGTTAAGGATACAGTGAAACTCGATTTTTTTCATCATCTTAATTGAATCACGGGCCCAGGGCTGATGGCAAGAACTGACCCGGCAAACGTCTCTTTTAAATCCTTTGTCTTAGCTTACTGTAGTTTAATAATTGAACTCTCAAGGAACGATACTGCACTGAGAAAGGTTGTCAACAAAAGCGGAGCTACAGTTGATTCATTTTGGTATTCATTAGCAATTTAATAAACCGATGTTTCAAAATTTGGACTAAAACAAATTTCAAATAGAGGGGTATGTTATTTTGTTATACAGTGCTAGAAACAGTCGTCTGTCTTTGCTAATTGATTCTATTGCAATTAAATAAACTTCAACGGACAGTCCTGCTTTCCAAAAGTTAGAGTGGCGGTGCACCCACATTGACATGTAATGACGCGACATAAAACGTTTACCAATTAGCAAACTGCGTTTTAAGTCCAACTTTACACTTTTCAAGGCAGACGTCACTGGTTCCAGGTGACAGGGATCCGCTTAATTAACCCCAAAAGTGAGACGCACCCGAGTTTCCATGACGACAGACATTGGTAGCAATACTAAACCCGGTTTCTTCCGTATGTGGAAAGAACGGATACAAAAAGCACAAGAATAATACTTACCTCTTCTTTTGAAGACTACACGGACTGCAAATACTGTATAGGTTATGTGCACAATGAAGTAAACGCTGCAGTCCTTACACACTTCATTTTCTCAACGATCGCTTCTTCTCTAGAAAGGCAAAAAGTAAAAAAGCCGCTTGGCGCCACAGTGGCCAGCAGAACAAGTGCGCATGCGCACAACTCGTCAGTCTAGCATCTAGGCGTGGACGCGCAGATTACTGCTCGTCCGCGGTTCCGATAAATGCACGCGCCTTGTTTCACTCGTTAACTTGCGACCTTGCGCTCAGTGCACTGTGATAGGCTGCGGCGCCTCGCGATCCTGAATTGAATTATGCTGGTCCGAGAACGTTACGTAATATTAGTTTTATTTAAAACTGTTACTTCTGTTATAAAGTCATGTTATTTTAAAACATTTTTCTAATGAAACACTGCTAAATTTATCAATTCATACTTTTAACCTCTGTGAAAGAAAGTCAGTTGTAATAATGGCAAAAATATTTAACACACAGAAACTATTCCACTAAAAACCACACTTCAGAGATCAATACTAAATAGTTTTTCTTGGTAAAATACTGTGGCTAACGGGACCTAGCAAGCAATGAAATAAACAGTAATGGACAATGCTTCAGATTAAACCCCTGCAGTTCCTACTATGGGTGACTTTGAGGCATAAACAAGTTATAATACTCTTAACACCAGTATTATGATGATTTATACTTTGTAAAAATTAAATTGAAATTAATTGTGGGGGGGAGGGGAGGTCAAAAAACAGAAATTGATATTATTAAGAATAATCTGGCCAAGAAGTATCATGTAGATAAATGAAAGGAGATGGCCAGTGCCTTGAGGACTTTCTTTCAGCCTGTCTTCGAGGTAAGTCTTGAACCCACAGAAAAGCAGCGCCAACAGTACCAAAAAAAATCATTCTGGTGACTAAAATATTGTGATTGACTGTATAAAATGCTAAAGTTTAAATAAATTAATTTTGCCCAGATTCTGCTACTATAGATCAATCATTACTTACTTACACATAGAGCATTTCACAGCTGTGTATAATTGTTAAGTGTGTGAAATTTGCGCATGACACTAAAATTAGAGCATTTGAAGAAACTGAGGAGAGAGTATGGCAATTCAAAAAGACCTGGACAACAATCAGAACTGGGCAACACTTGGAAAATGTAGTTTAATGTAAAAAAGTGTAAAGTACTACATGTGGGCAAAAGGAACACCAATTATTACAAGATGGGAAACACTGTCCTACAGGAAGCAACCTCTGAAAAGCATTTAGGGGTTTAAGTTGACACAATGTTTTCATGATCTAAGAGATGTGCACATGTGCAATAAAGAAACAAAATGTTAGGGTATAGCACAAAAACAGGTGAATATAAATTGAGAGGTGTTATGCTTGGACTATATAGTCGAGTAGTGAGACAACATCTGGAGTATTGTTTACAGTTCTGGTCACCACAGAACAAAAAAGACATAGCAGCACTCAAAGCTATCAAGATATGAGCAACCAAGTGCATCTCAGGGCTTAAGGAATTGTTATACTGCAACAAACTCAAAGAATTAAACCTGTTTAGTTTTGAGCAGAGGAGGCTGCAAGGGACCTAATCAAGGTCTTCAAAATCCCCAAAGACATTAATAGGGTAGATCCAGCAATATTCATTCAGTTTAAAGGTGAATCACATTCTTCAAGACACTAATGGAATTTAAGGAGAAGAATATTTTGGACTGAAGCCAGAAAGCACTTGTTCAAGCAAAAAAAATTAAAATAAATAAAAAAAAAAAAACTACTGATATTAAAACACTTATGACCTTTAAAAAGGACCTGAATGAGATATTGGGCCACCTTTGCTATTTAGCTAAACAAATCAGCTTTATAGATTGAATAGTCTCCTCTCATTTGTCAGGATTCTTAAAGACAGTTTCGAATTGTTCTATCTGGTTAATAGGAGTTTTGTTACTGAGCTTCTACAGCACACTTAAGAACTTTGGAAAGAAAAATGATGGGAGAGATTAGACGAAAATTGATACGATTTTCAAGGTTATGTCTAGACATTTTAACTCTGGGGTTACAGAAGCAATTCTCAAATCAGGCAACACTGTATCACTGAAAAAGTGATGCTTTATCTCGATCTGCATTGAATGAACGGGCAATACAGCAAGCTGGAAGATGAAGATGGTCATTTTCCAAAAATAACAAAGTCTGTGAGTTACTGAGGAGTAATGCAAAGCCATAGCACCTAACAATCTTGGAATCGGTCCCATTGCATCTTGTCTGTTTTTGGCTACTTCTCAACACTGAGCTCGCTAGACTTAAGAATTTCTTCCTTCCGTCTTCAAGTACCAAGCTTTCCTCATGAAACGTTTTAACGGCGGAGATCTCAGTCACATTACTGAATTATTTAACTAGTACTGTAACATGCTTTATCAATTTTTTCACGTACTTACTGCAACCCAATACGCGCTCCCTAGCACGGTGGCCCCGCCCATTAAAGGTGTCTCTTCCGGGTCACAGAGCCTTGTGTGCAGTTTTGTCTGACAGTCGAGCCCGCCCGGGAGTGGAAAGCTGACGTTCTCTGGACTCACGAAAAGACGGTTAGGAACCGGGGGTACAGGTTGGAAGAATCCATGGCTCTCAAACATATACGTCTATCGGTCCTTTCGTTCGTGCTGTTATGTTTGGTCGCTGCTGTGTTCGCCGGGTGAGTGTCTTTATAGAGGAACACGCTGATATTACACATGTTCCACTCTGATTGGTTCACCGACTATCGGGTCTGTGCAGCAGTCTAAACCTCTGACGGGATGCTTGGGGTTGTACACTGTTCAATTCTCTTCTAATAAATATTCTGACCAGTTTGGATTTTAGTATGGAATTCCAGTGCTTTAATCGCAAATCTAGTTAGTATGTACAAAATAGATCATGCCAAGCAAACATTTAGGCGGCATACACTTAATTAGCACGAAATGAAAGTACGCCTGTTTTATAAAGTGACATTATCTTGTTCAGATTTAACTGGATATGGACATAACTAGGTTCAAATTACACTGATTTAATGTATTTAATTAAACGTTCACCGCATTTTTTACATTTAATGTACCTAGCCAATTTAGTCATTCATTGAATATGTGTATTTCACTGACAGTAATTTTTAAATGTATGACGAATTATTGTTATTTTTTTATTGCTGATATATTTCTCAGTAGCTTATCGTTCACATTTGCCCCTTGGGCAAAGTTTGTTTAAATGTTTCCCCGAAGGTGTACTCTGCAATAGATGGTCGTCTGTGGTTATTGGCTATTTGATTTGTTTTTCCTTAGGCGAGATTTTTACAAGATCTTAGGGGTTTCCCGGTCGGCATCCATCAAAGATATTAAAAAAGCGTACAGAAAGTTGGCCCTACAACTGCATCCGGACAGAAACCCAGATGATCCCGAAGCGCAGAATAAGTTCCAAGACCTCGGCGCTGCATATGAGGTAATTCACTTGAGAATTCTTTTTTCCACTGTTCTGCCCTTCATTTTCTCCAATGTGTGTTCATCAGTGCTGTTTAGCAGGGCGCCGGACGCAGTATATTTTCATGAATAGGTCATAGAAATGTATCACAGTTTGCATTGATATCGATACCTTCTAATCTAGCATAGAACATGCCTCGTTCCTTGCAGAGAAAGCAGTTATCAGCAAACAGGAAGTAGGATAATAGATGAGTTTTCGTGTAAAGGAACTCGCGATTGAAAATGTACGGTGGTGGATGTGTCGGTATGCTTACGTACATTGTAATCTGAAGTCGCGTTAACCGTTTGTATTTTGGAAAGAAGAAAGAAAAAATACATTATTAGTGGCGAGTGCTTGGCTCCTCCTCCTCCGGCTGTTGTTGTTGGAAACGCGGCCGCCTTTTTTTTATTGGACGCGTATTCGTGGTGGCTGCATGTGATTGGTACAGCCCTCCGGCACTGTCCAAATTGATCCCTCCTTTTTCTTGCGTACACTCATCCAACTCAATTGTCCTAGACTCAGAAAAGTAAAACACAAACAGTGAATGACGTGTACGTGTAAAAAAAAAAAAAAAAAAAAAAAAAAAAAAAAAAAAATTTTTAATACTGCCTTGATTATTAACTATTAATTCCATAAATTAATATGCTTTCTTTTATTGGCAGTACTACTGCGCCCAAATTTGGCTGGGCAGTTTTTGCTACTTCGAAACTCTGACCTGGGTGAAGCTGGTTTAAGGATGTCATTATAGAAATATTTTGCTATAACCTCTTATTTTCATCATGCTTTATGTGTAAACGATTCATGAAATTTTGAGACTGTAGTATAATTAGTTAACCTCCTTGCTTGTTTCAAGTTTATTTTTAGCAGTGTCCATCAAATAATACGATATACAGGTATTTTTTTTTTCTCATGTGGCTTCTTAAGAGCTATAATGACAAAATCCTTGAGGTAAGAAGAGCAGTAAGTCAGGCTAGGCAGATGATATCGCAATAAGCTTCTAAAGCGAGAGGCTGTTAGGATGACTGATTCTAGAGGCATTTTTATGCCTGATAGAGAAATGATTATGGAACTGCAAGGTAGATTCTCAGTTTTAAAACCAGAAAATTGCTAAGATTGGTTTAGAGCCTGGTCAGAGAAAAGATTAAATTGTCTAGGTGCATGGTTTGATATCAAGGTGTATAACCTGGAGTTTGCATAAAATGTCAACTCTCAAATAAGTAATCTGTTAAACATATATTCTGGACAGAGTTCATGTTAAAATGTAATCCAAGTGTAGTGTAATATAGCAATAAATGTGAATTAATTCCAGGCGCAGTATTGTTTTTTTTATCTAGGCTTACACAAAAATACCAGTACTTTCAAATAAAACTACAGTAGTAATATTTTACGGGCAAGAACGCTTCTTCTTTGTAGGTTATTTTTATACAGAATGTATAGTGAAAGCCCACTTGGAATAGAGAGGCAAACTCTTGAATTAAATCTAAACTGTTCAGAATGTAAACATAAATTGAGGTAAAAAAATTTTGATCTCATTTAGTTGGCAATCTGATACTTAAGGAGGCTATTTAATCTAATCTATATGTTTACTATTAAAGAAGCAGTATTCCTAATGCTGCCAAATTACACACTCGTGTTTTTGGCAAGGTAATTTTTCTTCATGGTCTTTAGTTCTGATTCATCACTAATTTGTCACACCAAGAAATACATTCAGTTATTCTCTCATATGTTTTGCTGTTATGGAATGCAACCTATATTATTGAAAGAAAACATTGTGTTACTAAATTACTGTGTAAATATGGATCAAATATTTCAGAGTTGTTGTTTTTGTTTGTGTCTTCTAGGTTTTATCTGATGAAGAGAAGCGCAAACAGTATGATGCTTATGGGGAAGAAGGGTTGAAGGAAGGGCACCATAGCTCTCATGGGGATATCTTCTCCAGGTTAGAACTAGAGCAATTATTAATTTAGTTTTTATCCATACTTATATGTATTATTTTAGTCCTCAACATTTGGAATTTCATTTAATGTACACATAACCTGCCACCTGTTATTTAAAGTTCAGGTGGGTGTCCAGTTATAGATGAGTTTTATTCCAGCAGATGTTCACAACTAGACTGTATATCTAGGTCAGAACCTGCAATGGAATATATCCATTAATGGGAAAATGGGCAAAAATGTATTATGCATTATTACTTACTTTACACACAGATATTTCAAATTTATTAGTAAAAAATACCCGTGATTCTTGTACTTTAAATCATGAAAAACACACATAATTTAAGCTAATGTTTGAACCCAAATATGTACAGTATTCTGACCTTTGACTTGAACATCCTGCAGTTTTTAATAATGATACAGGACCTCAAAGTGTTTGAAAAGGTATAGTGATGGCACAGCATCAAACAAACATTAACTAGTAGATGTGAGATGCGGGCAGTGTCAGGTTGGGGTCAACCAGATTGTCACTTGGGAGTTGGCTGGGACACCTACTTAAGGCAATGGAAAATATAAACAGCTGGTTCTACCACTTACCTAAACATTTAGTTGCCAATCTTATTTCTTATCTATGACCTTATCTATGCCACTGCTTGCACTGCCAAATGCATACGGCTACACATGTACATAAAAATATAACATGATTGGAAATTTGCACACTGTACTGTACTATAACTCATGGCTAATGACACTTGCTATGTATTCACCGGCATCAAAATAATTTTGCTTCATTCATGAGTAAAGAGATAGGTTGCTAGATGAAAATTAATGAACATTTCTTTTGTTTTACGTGCCCTTTTGTATCTGCAGAATTAATTTCAGTCATGACTATTGTAAACTGAAACCTAATTAGTTTTGCACCCAAATTTTGCAATGTGGTGAATAGGTAGTCCCATTCAATCATGTCAATCGCATTTTCTGCATCTAAAGATAAAATCTTTGGTGTGTTAGATTTGATGGGTGAGTATATTACATTAAACAAATGTTGAAGATCAGAAGCTAAGTGTCTACACTTTAATAAATCTAGTTTGGTCTTGTGATATTACAAAAGGAAGCACTTTCTCAGTCCTTCTAGCTAGGACTTTGGAGAGTATCTTAACCTCATTATTCAAAGGTGAGATTGATCTGTGTGATACACATTGTAACAAGTCTGTATTTTTCTTTGGAAAGACGGTAATTAATTTAAGGTAAAGTTTTGTTGTCTCTGGCTTCTGTAATTGTTGCTAATAGTAGTGGAGCTGATTACTTGAATTGTTTTTTTTTTATAATATAAAACTTCACTGATTGGCCATCAGGGCCTTCTGCTTTCCCACACTGGAGTGAGTTTATAGCATCCAGTAATTCTGAGAGTGTCAGAGGTTTGTCCAGGTCCTCTGCATTGCGAGTATCTAGGTGTGATACTTGCAATGCATCAAAAAACTCATTAGATTGTGTCTCTTCTTTCTTAAACTGAGTAGATTATAAGGACATATAGCACACATAAATCTGCTGTGGGCTGGCGGCCTGCCCAGGGTTTGTTTCCTGCCTTGCGCCCTATGTTGGCTGGGATTGGCTCCAGCAGACCCCCGTGACCCTGTAGTTAGGATATGGCGGGTTGGATAATGGATGGATAGTACACATAAATGTGTGGGTTATATTTTTATGGTCAATAATTTTATTTCCATTTGTGTTGATAATTTGTTTTAATTAATTTGCGTTGTGACCTACCTGCTTGTGGATTTGTTGGGCTAAGATCTTATTCGCCTTCTCTCCATGTTCATAGTAATAAAGATGAGCTGTTCTGTTTGTTTAGTTGTCAAGAGGTTAAATTCTGATTGCAGAACTTGTCTTTGCCTATAAAGTGCCTTATTTGGAGACCTAGTACAGTTGGACATTCTTAATCTGTCCTGGTGATTTCACTAATTTACTCAGACACCTTCTTGGTTTCCATTTTATTTTGTAGGAGAGATATGAAATAATCTGTCCTCTTAAAAAGAAAGCCTTTAGAGTTTCCCAGAGTATTCCTGCAGAGACCCTGAGGATGCATTTGTCTCTAAAAAATAATCAATTTGCTTAGAAATGAATTTTGTACAATGCTTATCAGCTAATGGTGGGGTTAAGGTGCTAACTACGAAATGAGTGTGTAGAACAAATTGATTTAAGCTCCATGATAAAAGGGACGTGATCGGAGATAACAATAGTATCTTAGTTGCAAGATTTGATAGTGGGCAATAAATTATTATCTATAAACAAATACTCAATTTTTTGAGCAACATTGATGTACTGGTGGAGGAGGAAGAATATGCTTTTGAGCTTGGATTTGAAAATCTCCATAGGTCTGATAAATTATGATCCATTGCAAACTGTGTAATTATTTTTCCAGTATTAGATATTATTGTCATTGTAGTTCAAGACCTATCCAGGTCTGGATTTAAAACACAATTAAAGTCTGCACTTAAAATTGTTTTGGTAAAAAGGATAGATAAGAGAGCTTGCTTTCTTTCTCCCTGTTGTCTGTGACTTTCCCTAAGTAAGTCATAGGGGTGAGCTCTGTGTATGTGCGAGAGTTAAGACTCGATGAGTACTCAGCTGGAAATACAATGCATATAATGTAGAAATGAGGAATAAGAAATGTGGATGTTTTGGACCAAGCAAACAGAAGAAATACCTGTGTTTCTAACGCCTTGTGTTTTATGTACCGTGACAGAACATCAGGCAGCATGTTCTTAGCTGTTAGAAAAAAGAGGGAGCTTGTAATATTTTGGAGATGTGAAACTGTGCTGGAAAGTCGTCACAGAGTCATCTAATTTTTATCCCATGATTTCTAGTCATGTAGTCCGACATACTCAGGTAAGCAGATCAGCAACTGCAGTAATCAAATTAGACATTAGGCTAATTAGGCTCTGCTGCCCCGATACCACCTGCCGAGGTAAGAAGGCGGTATCGGGGCCGCAGAGCCGGCGCTAAGATAAAAGCCAGGCATCTAGCGAGAAAGTGAAGCTACAAACCTCCGGTGCCTTCTGTGATCCTGGGAAATGTGAACTCACTACCAAATAAGATCGACGAACTGGCTACGCTGGTGAAAAATGTCAGGACCTACAGAGAATGCAGTTTGCTGTGTTTTAGTGAAATGTGGCTAACAATTGACATTCCAGATGCTAACATGGAGCTACCCGGGTTTAGCACAGTTAGAGCGGACAGAGACGCAAATACCTGCAGGAAGCAGAAAGGAGGGGGGGTCGCTGTCTATGTCAATACAAGGTGGTGCAACTCTGGACATGTAAACGTTAAAATCTCCACTTTCTGCAGGGACATCGAACTGTTGGCCGTAAGTCTGCGTCCCCATTACTTGCCCAGAGATTTTGGACACATCATTGTTGTTATTGTTTACATCCCTCCTTGGGCAGATGCGGAACTAGCGGGTGAGATCATCCATTCTGTGGCTGCTAAGTTACAAACACAGCACCCTGAGGTGCTTGTGCTAATCGCTGGAGACTTTAACCATGTGACGCTGGACAAAACATTACCTGCCTTCTCCCAGTATGTGGATTGTAACACCTGGGGAAATAGGACTATCGACCTACTGTATGCAAACATTAAAGACGCATACAGCACCAGCCCGCTGCCTGCGCTTGGGAAAGCAGATCATAACCTGGTTCTGCTTCAGCCTTATTACAAATCAAGAGTGAGGGAGCTACCTACAACAACGCGCTCATTCAGGAAGTGGCCCCCTGAGAGACTGCTTTGGAACTACGGACTGGGATATCCTGCAGGGGTCACATAGTGAGAACATTGAGGAGGTTGTTGACTGCACTACTGACTACATCAACTTCTTTATGGACATTGTAGTTCCAGTAAGAACAGTACATTGCTATGCTAACAACAAGCCATGGATTACAAGTGACATCAAGAGCCTTTTGAACCTGAAGAAAAGGGCTTTTAAAGGCGGTGATCAGCATGAGCTCAAGCGTGTGCAGAAGGAACTCCGAGTCCAGCTCAGGGCGGTGAAGGAGCAGTACAGGAGAAAGCTAGAGTAGAAGTTGCAGAATAACCGCATGAAGGAAGTGTGGGATGGGATGAAGATCATCACTGGCTGCAGCTCGAAGCGGAGTGCCACCATTGAGAGAAACGTGGAGAGAGCAAACCAGATGAACAACTTCTTCAACAGGTTTGACCACCCTAACCCACTCTCACTTCGGAGTACTGCACCCTCCACCCTTTCTTCTGCTGATACCAGCATAGGAGAGAGTTTCCCCCATCCCATAATTACAGCAGCACAGGTAAGCAGAAAGCTGAGGAGACTTTGTGCCAGCAAAGTAGCAGGTCCAGATGGAGTATCGCCACGACTGCTGAAGGCCTGTGCGTTGGAGCTGGGGAGCCCTCTACAGCGCATCTTCAAACTGAGCTTGGAACAGGGGAGAGTCCCAAGGCTTTGGAAAACATCTTGCATCACCCCAGTCCCAAAGGTGTCACGTCCTAGTGAGCTGAACAACTTCTGGCCTGTTGCTCTGTCGTCACACGTGATGCTTCACCACCTGAGGCCACAGTTCCACCACGCACTCGACCCTCTGCAGTTTGCATACCAGGAGAAGGCAGGAACGGAGGATGCCATCATCTATATGCTACACCGATCCCTCTCCCACTTGGACAGAGGCAGTGGTGCTGTAAGAATTATGTTTCTGGACTTCTCTAGCGCCTTCAACACCATCCAACCTCTGCTCCTTAGGGACAAGCTGACAGAGATGGAAGTAGATTCATACCTGGTAGTATGGATCGTGGACTATCTTAAAGACAGTTTTAAAGTATGTGCGTCTCGGGAACTGCAGGTCTGACATTGTGGTCAGCAGCACAGGAGCGCCGCAGGGGACTGTACTTTCTCCGGTCCTGTTCAGCCTATATACATCAGACTTCCAATACAACTCGGAGTCCTGCCACATGCAAAAGTTCTATCATGGGCTGCATCAGGAGTGGGCAGAGGAGGAGTATAGGAAACTAATCAAGGACTTTGTTAAATGGTGCGACTCAAACCACCTACAACTGAACACCAGCAAAACCAAGGAGCTGGTGGTGGATTTTAGGAGGCCAGGCCCCTCATGGACCCTGTGATCATCAGAGGTGACTGTGTGCAGAGGGTGCAGGCCTATAAATACCTGGGAGTGCAGCTGAATGATAAATTGGACTGGACTGCCAATAATGATGCTCTGTGTAAGAAAGGACAGAGCCGACTATACTTCCTTAGAAGGCTGGTGTCCTTCAACATCTGCAATAAGATGCTGCAGATGTTCTATCAGACACTTGTGTCAAGCGCCCTCTTGTACGCTGTGGTGTGCTAGGGAGGCAGCATAAAGAAGAGGGATGCCTCATGCCTGGACAAACTGGCGAGGAAGGCAGGCTCTATTGTAGGCATGGAGCTGGACAGTTTTACATCCGTGGCACAGCGACGGGCACTGAGCAGGCTCCTGTCAGTCGTGGAGAATCCACTGAACAGGATCATCTCCAGACAGAGGAACAGCTTCAGCGACAGACTGCTGTCACTGTCCTGCTCCACTGACAGACTGAGGAGACCGTTCCTCCCCCCCACTATGCGACTCTTCAATTCCACCTTGGGGGGGTAAACGTTAATATTATACAAAATTGTCTGTCTGTTATACCTTCATTGTTATCACTCTTTAACTTAATATTGTTCTTTATCAGTATGCTGCTGCTGGAGTATGTGAATTTCCCCTTGTGATTAATAAAGTATCCTATCCTATCCTATCCTATCCATCTTCAAAGTGCCACTGAGTTTAGCCTTAAGTCATTTCAAAGTGCCACTGAGTTTAGCCTTCATTTGCATGCAGCTAGTAGAACTACTAAAATAATGGCAACAGTGCACTATTGGCTTATTATTTAGTTAGCAAAATTCCTCTCTGTAGATAAAGGAAAAATGCACCAAAGCTAGTGCATGGCATTGCCAGTTTAAAATGCTGATTTACAATGCAGATGTTAAACCACTGAACACACCACTAATTGAGCTTGTCAGGTCTGGGAACTGAATCAGTCATGTAATGCAATTTGTATTGTGTAAAACGCATGCATTGAAAATCCATATACAAGTGCATTAATGTAGCAAATGTGTTCAGAGACCACAGCAGCTTATTGACTAATGATTATTCTCTGGTATAAAGAACAAGTTGAATGCTGGAGTTGTCCATCCTATTTTCTTTTAGACAAGGACAAGTAGTGTGTGCATGATTAAATTTCCAGAGTGGATAACCTGGTAGTTTCCATGTCTTTAATGCAGAACAGGCTTTTGATTAGGTGAAAACTTGCTGTACCTCAAAGCAAGGGTTGAATGTTTCAGAAGTTACACAAATTGTACCTAATTAAGATACGAGTGAAATTTTATAAAGTTAGAATTCCTCACTTATTTTATTCTGAATAAGATAAGTAGGCTCAGTGTAATATGATCAGAACTAATTTTCAATTTACACGATGAATTAGCAGCATAAATCATGACTGAGTTTAAGCTAGGCTTAATACAAGCTAAGTATACATATTGAATGTTGCATTTTAGTAAAGTGACTGACAATGGTTTTATGAGATTACTGCGTTCAGGCAGTCTTTCTGTTTCTGCAATTACCACACTAAAGCCCTCTAATGACAGCCATTAAGAAATAAAGGTGATCATTTAATATATATATCTTAAACACGTAATCAATCTTACACTAAAACAGGCAAAACAGAAGCATGGTTGCATACTGATATTTGGGACTGTAGAAAAAGGAAGAGAATTTTAACTTGGTTAATTATCAGTTTTCACTTCAGCAATGCTGGTAATTTAATTAAAGTGGAAGCCTTACCAAATAATTTACCTTACCTTTCTCTGTAGA
Source organism: Polypterus bichir lapradei (assembly GCA_026402145.1). Taxonomy (NCBI): domain Eukaryota; kingdom Metazoa; phylum Chordata; class Cladistia; order Polypteriformes; family Polypteridae; genus Polypterus; species Polypterus bichir. The sequence goes on from JANRMT010062814.1 coordinate 128,701,550, forward strand.
ATAATACAATTTATTGACAAACCCATTGATTATAGAAATATGATAACTGCATATTTATAATATATATTTTGATGTAGAAGACAATCCAAGACAATGTGAAAAACAAATATTTTAACACAGAAGAGGGTGACTGTTCACTGGCTGTTTAGAGCTTTAATTTATCTGAACAGAGGTAAACAGTTCTTTGATCCAAATCTTTAAGAGAGGTTTCTGATGTTGTGTGGTATTGTTGCAGTTGCTCTGGGTTCAGTGGAAAATTCTTCTTGCATTGGAGAGCACCCCTTTTCTTTGCCTTGTGGCCTTTTCTCCGTGGTGTGTTGCTGCCTTATTCCGTTCATTGTTAAGCTTTTTGCTGTGCCCTCTGCACCTTTCATAGGGAAAGCAGTACTGATTCTGGCACAAGAGTTTAAGTCCCCTTTTTGAACTAATGCTGCTTTTAAGTCTTCTCATACTGAGCTTAATCACTGGCACAGATCTTGGCTTGGCAGAGTGGATGTTAGAGCTAGTTCTGAGCATTCAGCTCCAAAAGAGTGCATTGTCTGCTGATTGGCCCTCCAAAGAGAAGAGGATTGTCCACTCTCAGCTTCCCAAACACGGAACGGCTCATCAGCTTTTAAGTTTCACTGTTTGGCTGTCTTTATAACCCAAAGAGAGTGGCTTCAAAAACAGAGAGAGAGCATTTTGCAAAAAGTAAATAGATGAGTGCAGTTAGTATTTGAATTAAAATGTAATTGAATCAAGGTCACTTCCACTTACAGAACTAGTGTCTGCTTGTAGGAGTGTTCTTTTATGCTTTATGCAGAGGCATGTTCAGTTCTTGGTTAAAAGACTTAAGATTAATGTCCATGTGGGCACCTGTTTGTCTCAAGGAGCGTTTGCAAAGGGGTCAACTCAATTCTTGTTTACACTTTTGTTGTCAGATTAAATGCAGGGTTGACCGAGTGTGGTAGGAGCTGCTCAGCTATTCATTTAGGAATTCAGCTTGGGGGGTGTAGCTGGATTTCTGCATCTGTGTTAAATCTGCTGTCTTAACAGGCTTTTTGTGCCAATAAATACCTAGCAGAATGGGTCATGTCCACTTTGTCCTATGTATACACACAATTAGAAGTCAATGTCCGTTGAGGCATGTCAAACTTCAATACACAAATAGTCACTAGGCTTTATACCATTAGTGTTCACAAGGCAGATTTCCATTACTGCATACCTGTTATGCCAGGGCCAAAAACCCAACTTCTTTAATATCTTAGGTCAGCATATCACAGTGATTTGCATGGCATCATTACTACACAAGATGCAGTTGTGCATGAGAATGCTTGACTGTTTATTCTGCATCGCTGGGTTCATGCATTTCTCTAACTATTCCCTACCATTTGGTACATTCATTTCTGACATCATTCACTTCAGTGGTGTCTGATATTCAAGACTGAGAGGAAAGGTTAGTATGACAACGTATAGCTTTAAAATTGGTCTAAATGTGTAGTGACCTGATGTCCCTGTGAGATACCCATAAAATGACACTAGGAAGCATCCACCCCCATCCCCCAAGAAAGACTAATTTTAGGCTTGTCTTCCCTCTTACCCATTTTCAAGAACTCCTACTTTCCTTCTTTGTCATCAGGAAGTTTAGCTGGAGTGTTCTGCAATCTAGGGTAATTCAGAATATATTGTCCTTCAGTGTTTCCTGCTTCATCTATGGTTACCCAAGGAAGGTCTAAGTCCTCTGAAAGCATTCAGTGTTTCATGGTGTAAAGCTAAGTCATCAGTGTGACCTAGGACTACTTTTGGAACTTGGATCAGAATCGTGCTGTTATGGCATTATCCCATTTATGTCTGTCAAGTGTTACCAGAGCCTTTTATTGGCATGACTTGACTAGTTATTTAGTCACCACTTTCTCCAGTATAGCTTTATTTCTTCACTTATATGTGCCAGCTGAGATTAGTACTATATTTTGTATTGAACACATTCTTATTTACTATATAACCATTAGTTTGTTTCCCCTAGCTGGAATGAGGATTGGGAATAGGAGATGTCTGACATGTGCTTGCTACTAATGTGTTCCTAACTCTTTGGCAGTGAAGGCTGAACTTTGATTAAACTCAGTTTCACGGGAATGTCTCACCTGCTCATATCTGGGTTCAACCACATTGCTCATGTGGTGTCATTTGGACAGGTGGGAACTCCATTCAAAGGTGAAACTACAGAGTACTGTAAAGATATTTGTTTCCTGTGGATGGGTTTAACCACTGCCGTATTTGTCCCTTATGGATTCAAGACTAGGTAAAGGTAGAATAGCGCTCAGGTCCAGGGTTATTTATTCAGAAGAGTCATTTACAGTTTGATCGAATATAGCCTGTGTACACTAATTGGAGATGAACTTTTAAATGTTTGCCATTACAGGATTTTTATTTCTGTACAGAAACTAGATCACTTTTGTTTACCTGGATTCTGTACATATGCTTCAGCTCATTGGTTTGTAGTCAGTGTTGATGTCTGGAAGTTTGTCCTTGGGGAGTGGCTAGGATATCTAAATCGCAGCCTAGTATATCAGCATTTAAGGTTTCAACAGAACTGGCAGTTTATGCCTATTTATTTGCAGATGGGCAAAAAAACATTTTTTGTTTCCATTGATTCTCAATCATTCTACTTAGGATGATTATTCAGATTTATTTTCTGTGTTGCCTTCTCCTCTTTTCAGTAGCCATACACAGAAACTTGTTAGGGAAGGATGGTTTGCTCTCTTCTTGTTAGTGGTTAGTTTTTCTAACACTGCTTTGTGAATGCCTGAGATGGACAACTGGGAGTATACCATAAGCAGTGGTTCCCAAACTGTAGTACGTGGAGCCTTTTCAGGTGGTACGCATCGCGGTCCCTGAAATTTAATTTAACTGTGCAAAACCCTTTATGACAAGCCTGTTGTGAGCAAAAAACAATGAAACTGTTTAAATACAATAATACGCGGATTCCCAAATTTAGTGTGGTGTGAAATTTCGTCATCTGAGTAAATAAAACCTATTATTCGAATCAGTATTTAGTTCATTTAACGCTACCATAATTCCGTTTCGCGGAAGTCAACATCTACTTCTTCACTGTTTGAGCTTTTGGTCACTAGATGAAAGCACAACGGCGACACTATTTAGTCTTCGGTAACTCTGCCTCACAGAAACCGCTCGCGTTTGTTGTTATACGTGCACTGCCGCTGTATTGCATCGTAGTCACAAGATCTAAGCACAAAGCCGATACCATCTCATCTTCGATAACTGCGTCACATACAGGCCGAAGGCAGGAATTAGTTTCGGGGTGGAATTTAGCAATTTATGTACATGCACAATTTTTTTCATTAATTTTATGCATAATTTCTTCCAATTCTTTTAACTTTTATTCAGATTTCGGGGCGGTTTAGACCCGAACTCTCCCCCCCACCCCCCTTACAGCTCTCCCTCCCTTTCAACAATTTTTATTAGCTTTTCAAGGGACTGAAATAAGACGCAACAGTTACATATCGAATAATTAGAATTTTCTTAAAAAATGTATAAGTACTTAAAGAAAAATCTTTCAAACGCAGCCGTTTCGTCATCCGAATCAATTAGTCCTAGTGACAAAGATACCGATACAGCTGCAAATACACCGAAGAAACAGAGTAAGAAAAATCCGTGTCGCAAATATGATAACAACTATCTAAAATTTGGTTTTGTTGCAACTGGCAATGAATTTGAGCAGCGACCTCAGTGTCTCATTTGCTGTGAGATTCTTTCAAATGCTAGTATGAAGCCATCACATCTAAAGCGACATCAGGCTACGAAGCACAGAGAAACCGTGACAAAGTCAATTCAATATTTTGAAAGGAAACGTTTGGTACTGCAGAAACAAAAAAGCATCTTCAAGCAGCACACTACATTTAACGCTGCTTTAACGAAGGCATCATTTAGTGTCGCTTTACGGATTGCTCGCAGTAAAAAGCCACACACGCTTGCTGAAAAAGTCATCATGCCGTGTGTTGTCATGGTGAACAGCGTACTTGGAGACAAAGCGACAGGTAACATTTGCGCAATTCCTCTTTCTAATAATACAATTACTCGCAGAATTGCTGACATGGCGGACGACATGCAGGAAAAATTAATTGAAATGATAAAAGCAAACGGAAAATTTGCGTTACAACTTCAACAGAGTTGTCAACAGATGTTTCTGACTGTGCAATTTTAATTGTGTACATCCGATTTATTAACTTTAGTATTGCTTCTGTTCAAGAGGAATTTTTATTCAGCGACAAACTGCCTACGATGACCACTGGCGAAGAACTGTTCCGTTTTCTCGATAAGTTTGTTACAGAAAAAGAATTGATGTGGAACAATTGTGTTGGTGTAACAACAGATGGCGCTGCAGCTGATTGGTAAAAATTCCGGCGTCGTACAGCGTATTAACGCAGTAGCGCCTTTGGCTGTATCGTACCACTGTATCATACATCGTGAAGCACTTGCTGCAAGACACATAAGTGAAGAAGTGCATGACGTCTTGTTAACCGCAATAAAAATTGTCAACTACATAAAAACAAGTTCACTGAACGCACGTTTATTTGAAATACTTTGTTCAGAAATGGGTTCAGAACATCAGCATTTATTGTTTTACACAGAGGTGCGCTGGCTGTCAAGAGGACGCGTTTTGCAGAGATTTTTTGAGTTGAGAAATAAAGTGAGTCTGTTTCTGTTACAAAAGAACTCGGTAATGAATGTTTATCTATGTGACGTAACATGGCTTGCAAAACTGGCTTATCTCGTAGACATTTTTAATGCTCTCAACGATTTAAATCTCGATCTACAAGGCAGAGATAGTGACTTATTTAAACACATGGATAAAGTTTCAGCTTTTGTGAAGAAACTTTGCCATTGGAAACTACGTGTAGAACAGCAACGTCTAGATATGTTCCAGTACTTCAGCGAGTTTGTTGCTCAAAATCCTAATTCCAGCATACAGGAAGATATTTCTAAAATTATTGTGAATCATCTAAAATTGCTTGAAGAAAACTTTGTTCATTATTTTCCCGAGGATAATGGTTTACAACAGATATAACCGGCTTGGCTTTGACTGTCATGTGACAGTCTTGTTTAAATGAATAACTAAATATCATTGTCATAATGTTTTCAACAGTTTCTTTGGAGATTTTGGGTTTATGTTTGGTGGAAACCCACGTCAGCAAGACCGAAACATCCCCAGAGGAAATGATATAGTAATTGACCTTGAGGTCACACTTGAAGAGGTATATACTGGAAATTTTGTAGAAGTAAGTAAATTTATATTTTTGATTTATATAATTTGAACATTTTGAAATAAGATTTTGTGCCTGATTCAGTCAAATAGTGCTTTGTGAAAAATCAAGAAAGTTGTGCAAAACCCGGCACCTGTACACAATACTTTGGTGTGGTGTACTGAGTTTAGTGCAGAAGTAAGTTAATGGAAGAAATGTATTTCTAGATTAATTTCACTGGATGTCAAACAGCAAGTTCCATTCCACATTTTCACAAGTTTTTGCAGAATTACTTGATAAAGTAATTCAGTATTCTCTTACAGTATATTCTCATTTGTTTTTTTCTATTAGGGTATGGAATGCAAAGATTGTACCCATGGTTCCTTTTCATGATCTGAAACCAAAATGTTTTCTTCAAAATATTCACTTACCCTTTCCCATATCTTGAATGTATGATGTAACTTAATACCTCTAAATTTTGCAATCTTGTATACATTATCTCCCTGTTTGTTAGGTATTAGTATTAAAAGCCATGTTTCCATTCTGTAGTCCTCTTGTTTTGTTTTCAAGATGACATTCAGTAACTTAGTTAGTACCTGCCCCCCCAATCCCCCCTGTTAGCCAAGTACATCCACTGACATTTTGTCTTTTACGGCAGCTTTCTCATTTTCCATGTTTTGTATTGCTGTTTGGTCTTCTGTTGGCATGATATATTCTGCAGAACCATGTACAAGAATCTCGTCTTCTGTTGTGTTTCTGGGATTTTCTTCATTCAATAATACTTTAAAATACTCTGTCCATTTTTCATTCCTGCTTTGGATTATTCCAATTTTACCTTTGATTGTTTTGATATTTTCTTTAACTTTTGTCTTCCAATCTCTGCCAGCTGCAGTTTTATAGATTTTTGTCATTGACCTATCAGCATTTTAATTCATCATACTATGCAGCCATAGTTTATTTCTCTCATTACCACTCTGTTTGCATAACATCTTTCCTCTTTATATTCTTTATCTGATGTTTCTCCTGATTTCTTCCACTTCTTAAACTGCATCTTTTCTTTTATAGTTTTATCTGAGTCTTCATTCTGTCACCAGCTTCCTTTACATTTTGTCCCCTTTTATACTCTTTATCATAAGACCTTAACAAAATCCCTCAAATCCCATACACTTATCACTTTGTGGTCAGGTACTATACTTCAGCAACTCCCACTTCTTTATTTGTAACCTCAGGCATTTAGCTAAAAGAACTGGCAGGAGAAAGAGCTACACATATATAATTTAAATATGTATTATAGGTAATGTGCCCAAATAATGAGCAAAGTAAAATGAGTGTGACAAAAATACCATTACAGCCCAAGCAGCAGTATATCTTGCGTTCACAGATGGTTTTTGGTGTTGTATTCTTTTTGGCTTGGTCCTTACAACCACATGGCCTTCAAACGGAGTAATGAAATAGGCATCACAAATGCCTTTCTCAGTATAGCTGCAGAGATGGTTTTATCTTCATCAAGGAAAAATGGAAAGGAAGAGAATTGATCTAATCTTCATTGTAAGAGAGAGAACTAGAAAGGCAGCTTATACCAATTCCTGGCACAAGTCCTGGACCATTGGGGTGATGTGGTACAGAATGGCCCTCCGATTCAGTCCTAAACAGCCACACTTCAGACTAGTGGGTGCGCAGTTCCGCACCCCCTCCACAAACTACTCATCCCGAGTCATTATGTCACACTGTTTCCTAATGACTTGTGAGGTTGGTTAGGTATATGTTAAAGCACAGCTGTTTTTTATCAGTAAAGTAAAGAATGCCTCCTGAAACAATACTTCTTATACCAGAGAATATATGCTTACACGTTACATAACAGTTACTTTCTTTTAACTGTCTAATACAAACTTAAAACCTGTTCCTTAAAGACATACATAAAATTATAACAATGCTAGATATCGCAGATAAACAACTGCAAAAGAACATTAAAAAAGGGCAGTCCTTAAATCATTTGATTTCTTCTTTTTTATATATATATATATATATATATATATATATATATATATATATTAACTTTTTAAATCCCTATTACATTATTCCTTCCTTTTTCTTAACTAATGCACTTCCATATTTAGCTTCTCCCTCATCCCTTATTTTTGTCCACTAACCCTCCAGATCCTCCTAGGAGGCTCCTTTATTTCAGCTGGCATATTTTATGTGTCTGTTCTAGTTTCTGTCCTAATTATTTGCTCTTTTAATTTCCATCTTCTGACCTTTTCACATCCTTCTCTTGTCTCACTTTTTCTAGCTGTCATCATTTTTAGATCTGTTACTCATACTTTGTATTGTGTTAGTATTTCTTCTTTGTTAGTTAATGTATTTATTGAAATGTGTGAATAATTAAAACATTGGAAATGTCTTCAGTGTTTAGATTATTTACTTAATATGGAAGTATTACACTATTTCATTTTATATTGTTTCTATTATTGTAGGTTTTGAAATGATCTCCTTGACAAAGTTTCAGGCTTAGGAATATTAATTCCCTTAACATCCATGGTAGCCCCCCATGCTTAGTTTCCATGAAGTTCAGTCAAGGACCCTATGAGCTATCTTTGAAGTATGGCCTAGTATAGATTTGGTCATTTTTCCTTCTGCTTTATATCTTCTTTAATATTATAGCTTTGACTTGGGGTTTTACACCCATATGCCATTGCTTCCAATAAACACACTTTTAAAATATGGATCTAGTCTTTACCCAAAAAGCAGTATTTACAAGATAGCAGTTGTTAATGTGCTTAGAGTACCTTCTCGTAGCCTCAAATTACGAGTCAGGAAGTGGTTTAAGTTCAGCATTGTCTTTTTCATTCTAGCCTTTGCTGAATTTAGGTCTTTACCTAAAGGACCAGTGAGTAGGGGTCTCCGTTATAGTATACTATCAGTATTTGGTCCCAGAGCATTTGATTATCAAATTAAGCCTCTTTGACACATCACGGCTGCAAGCTGGATCTCACTTCTTTTGAGCCATAGGACCTTTTAGGTTCTTCCGATGACTCTCCAGATCTTAAGGAGATACAAGTACAATAAATGAGTCTTGGAATCGTAAAGCAGTACTTGAGATATTACCAAATAAGAGGCTTGCAACCTTTGTTTTTTGTTACTAAATTCACATTTTACAGTGCAGACAAAAAATCTGATTTTTTTTCTGTTTGTGTAATGTTTCATAAGTATTTTGTTTGTGTTTTGATTCAACGTTGACAAATATTCTTTTCTCATTGTTTAGGTAGTTCGTAATAAACCTGTTGCAAAACTTGCCCCTGGAAAAAGAAAATGCAACTGTCGGCAAGAAATGAGGACCACTCAGCTAGGACCTGGGCGCTTTCAGATGACACAAGAGGTGGTTTGTGACGAGTGTCCAAATGTCAAGTGAGTTGTACCAAATATCCTTTATTACCCTGGGCTAGCATCAACCCTGACAATATGTTTACATCATTGAACGCATGATTGTGAAGTACAATAAATTTCTTCTGTTTTACGAGGGAATTATATGAACCTGGAAACACATTGGATTAAACTGCAATAATTTTGTGTTCTGTGAGAGCTGTCGCATCAGGTCAAGTAATTTCTTATGTGAAATTTGGTTGAGTCTACCACCTGAGTTTTCCCTTCATATAGCCATGATTCCAAAATGTTAACACCATTCTAATATTTTCACTATGTATTTACAGTGCCTTACAAAAGTATCCCTTAACCAATTCTCTTATTTTGCTGAGAATTTTGTTCCCTGTGATATTTCTGTTTTAAGCACAGGAACTCAAAATTAGTTTATTGAAAGTGATGCTATTTTCTTTTAAGAAATACTAAAAATCAAAAAGGAAATATGCTTTTTATGTAAGTTTTTGCTATAATTTTAATATTTTGTAAGAGCATTTTTTGCCAGAATAAGAGTTTTAAGACTTTTTGGATATCTGTATACCAGCATTGTACACTGTGCACAAATTATTTTGGCTGACATTTCCAAGCAGAATTGCTGCAGATTGTTTGGGCTAGTTGTATGTGCACTGAGATGAGGTCATTGACTGGGTCATTGTAGGATCTTTACCTTTTTTGTACTTGAGTCACTCAAAGATTACTTTGGCCTTTTCTTTTGGATACTTTTCCAGATTAAAGTTGAATTTTTCAAAAGAGAAGAGTTTTATAGTAGTAGTTTAACCAAATGTCTCGTCCCTGGTATTAGACAGCTGTCATCACCATACTTCACTGTAGGTGTTTTGTGATTTAAGGTTTTGTCAGAACTACATTTGTTCCAGACATGTCTCTTTGAACATTGGCCAAAGACCTCTGCGTTGGTCTTATCCACCCAGAAAACATTTCCAATATTCTAACTGAAGCATTTTGGCAAGACATGCTCCTACGTTTTTATTTTTGGTTTCTGTTGTGCCACCCACTTGTTAGGATCTGCATTATGCAAAGTCCTTAATCTGGTTAACGTGTGCTCCTTTACTCAAGTCGCAGATACTGAACTAACTCCATCAAAGTGACTAATGGTTTCTCTCTCAAGTTTCCTTCTTGTTAGCACAAATGTTCTTTTCTAGAGTGTGTCTGGGTGTTCTGACTTATATTCCACTTCCATAATTGATCTAACAGTGCCCACCTGTACATTCAAACATTTGGATATGGTTTTGTAGTGTTTTATGCATTTATATTGTTTTAGCTGAGGTTGTTTTTCAAGCAAAACAACTTCCTAAATTTGACAACATAAAGAAAAATCAACCACACTGTAGCGTCCAGCAGTGCTGAAACCTCAGAGATTCTAACACCCAATCCTATAAATCAATATGTCTAAAATTTTCATCCGTCTATTTTTTTCACAACCTAAATTAAGATTCCTTTAATGTGGGGTTTTTATTCAGAAAACTTGCCCATTATTTTAATGTCTCAATTCAGTAGTGCATTTGTTAAGTAATTGGTTTTCACCTGTTAAAAATTTAAAACATCCGCATCACAGAGATGGAGCAGTAATTCAAACTGCATTTTTTAAAGCCTTTTTTTATTGCTTGCAATGCCACAAACAATTTTAGGCTTCAGTGTTTGGAAAAAGTATTACAGAGAAATACTTTCAGTGTAGGTCTTACTATTTAGTAAAATGAAAAAATTGATCAATAGCATGAATAATGTGTTCACTTGAATATATACACATATATAAATACATCTACACTGTATGTAAGAAAGTAAAAACAAAGCATATGTATTTAAAATATCAAGAAACATCTTTTTCAAAACTGTTCTTGAATAGCCGAAGTAAAACAGTAAAAACGAATGTCCAGCGATTTCTTCTGTTAGTTTCAAGTTCATTTTGAGTCTGGTGAAATACTACAACAGGAAGACAGCCCAGCAAAATTAATGCACATCCCCAGAGCCCTTTTGTAGCAGCTGTTATGTTTGCCTTGTGAATTGTTAGTGTTTTGTGTGATTCTCCATACTAGTGGAGGTAGATGTCCTGAAATGAATTATGTGAATAATAATTGGTAACAGCAAGACCAGGAAGCCTATCCATCTGTATCATACTCATCTAATACCACATTTCAGCAACAAAGAATTCTTACCTTGCCCTTTATTCTTTTAATTATTACAGATTGGTAAATGAAGAACGCACACTAGAAGTTGAAATTGAGCAAGGTGTTAGAGATGAAATGGAATATCCCTTTATTGGAGAAGGTATGTTTCATTTTTACTATATACAATTTAACATATACATATATCATATAACAACACTATTCTATAAATTTTAGTTGGTTTGCCATGTAGAACATAGTCTAATTAGTTAGAAAGCTTTGAGTTTAACATTTGACTCGATTCTATTGATCAGTGTCAACAAAGCCAAATTACATCCACCATAATTCAATGCTGTGTAATACGAAAATGTGAAATTAATGAAAATGTGTATGTAGAAAGAGAGAGAATGAATTCACACATAAGATATTTAAAATATTTGAAAACAAATCTATAGTCTACCCAAACTAGTGAAACTGTATGTTCTTGTTGCCTTTGACAGTCTTGAAAGTTGTTCCCTTTAATGTGTTGGTGTCGTACAGGAACAGAGTCTAAATTTTCCTCTCGTTTTAGAAAAAACTAGTCAAAAGCCATAACTATGGTATTTTGTTAAGGTTTTTGTTTAGTTTTGTTGGTGGTGGGTAAATCGTAAATATTATAATATTTGGTTATCGATTTCAAACCCCTAAGGGTTTTTTTTGTTTGTTTTTTGTTTTTGTTAAAATCGTAGTCTGTACATAGACAGTTTAGTTAATTAGTAATACTACATTCCCCTTTCCTGTATTAGAGGCTGTGTACTTGTAAAGTGAAACATACTGCTCAAGAAATTATGTGCTTTTGTTTAAATAATGCTGAATGTGATGAAGCAAGTTTGAAAATTTAATTTGAAATCCTAACAGCTGTTTGATCTGTCAGATTAATCTTTAAGTGTTAAGTGTGGTGATTGGTTTATATTTGGCTTGCAGGAGAACCACATATTGATGGAGAGCCTGGAGATCTGCGCTTCAGAATAAAAGTAATGAAGTAAGAAACATTTTTTTAAACAATATTATATTCTCTCTCTTGTATTTATTTATATAAATATGTATCAATTATATTTATTTATTTATTTATTTATTTATTTGTTTGTTTTGGACCGGCAAGGGGCATAATAGCCACCTTACTGAGCACAGATGCGAGACACATGTTCTTTCCAGCACACACATTTATTCCAGTGGTGGAGCCCTTTCTCTTTGCTCCCCACTGCACAACACAGTACAACAAAGCACGATCCTTTGTTCTTCTCGTTTTCAGTCGGCTGTCTCCACTCCTCTCCCAGCAAGCTTCGTCTTTTTTCCTCCCGACTTCCTTGTTTATTGATGTTGATTCAGTTGTGAAAACAGATGATAGAAGATATTTCTGATTATCCTTTTGTCACATACAGTGTACTGAGTAGTCAAAATATGTAAGTGTAATGCAATATGCTGACAGTATTTAAGTTACCTAATGTAACTCCACTTTTCTAGACTAAGTACCAGTTTACATGTAAAGTGTGAATAACTGAACAAAACCATAACTTTTACATACTGCCCATATGTGGCATGCTATAAATTAGGGCTGCAACGATTAACGTCGACTACAAAAAATCGTCGACGTGGATTTTTTATTGTCGACGCATCATAAACAGAACCTTCAATGGCGGCTCCAGACACAAAGATCCACATTGGTTTTTGTAACTGCAATGCACCACATGAACGTCTTGGGGCAGTATCGTTTGTTATTGTTTGTCAAGATACACACAGTCCTACCAACGCAAGCATCCTGGAGCTGTGATGCCGCCACCGTCTCTCGAGAAGTAAGTTTTAGCGAGTAAAGTTAGTGTCACGTGTTAACGTTGATGTTTGTACTATATAATGTGTATATTAAGGTTTCGAAAATGATAGTTAACCCTTAAACCGACACATACTTGGGGGTTAATGCACCCCTGGACGCCAAATACTTTTTAGCCGCACTTTTTAAGTAAACATAACAATTCACAAAGAAAATGTGAAATTTTAACGGAACACATTTTTTTTTTTCTTCATGCAAAAAGCATCACAATTACTGCAATACTGATCATTTTACACACTGCAAATGAACTGTAAAAACAAAACAAAAAAAAACTACTGCAACAATCTATTACTATACGTTCAATATGCAACTGAAGTCTGTGATGAAATTCAGTATATCACTGAGCCACCTGCGCTTGAACTTGCTGCATGCAAACACACAGAGGGTAAACGCTGATGACTGCAAGCTTGTCTAGTGCAGCGGCTGAATCCCAGAGACAGTGTTGCTGCAGTTCTGCTGGGGCCGGCAGTGCTCGTGAGCTGGCTGCTTAACGAATATAAGGCATTGACTGATCAGCTCCGGCGTGCTGGCAAATTGCACTGAGAAACAACTTTAGCTGGTTGCTGAGTTCAATGAATGTACATCAGCAAATATATGTCGCCGCATAGACTTGGCTTCGTCGTGCTTCCAAATTCCACTGGAAACTGACTCTAGCTGGTTGCGGCGTTCAACAAATGTACTTTTCCAAATATACTCTGCTCCGGTGTGTTGGCAGTAATTACCTTGTTACATATTTTAGTCCGTTACTTTTTTATTTTGGCATAATACAGTACATGATGTGATAAACTACAACACTTTTCTTTCAGAGTGTGATGATTAAAACATCTTTCTGTATCTGCAAAATCATTCTTATGTATTCCTGCTACCTCTACTACCTCTGAGCATCTCTTCTCAGCAGCTGGGAACATTGTCTCAAAGAAGAGAGCCAGCCTCACACCAGAGCACGTCGAAATGCTCATGTTCCTGCACTGCAATCAGGAATATATAAACTGAATCTTTTATAAACTGTACATTATTGTTTTATTTTATTTGAAATGAAGCTTTATTTAAACTTTTGGACGTTAAGACACACCAGTGGCCATTTTTGGTTAAGTTAAATGCACTCTTTGTGTTTAAAGACTATATGCACTTTAGTTTGTATTGCTTAATGTATTTCTTTTTTATTGTGATGGTCACACTAATATAAAAACATCTGATTATTTTCAAATTCATATGTTTCACTGGTTATTTTAATTTGATTATTATTAATATTAATCGTGTTAATGCAGAGACATCAGGGTGATATTCACAGGTGGACAGACGTGAGCAGATGAGGTAAGACATGCACTGGAGCCCAGAACAGGATGTGCAACCACAGGTCGCAGGTATCAAAATAGTCAGGCATGAAATAATCGTGACTAATCGGAAAGCAAATTGAACGATTAGTCGACTACCAAAATAATCATTAGTTGCAGCCCTACTATAAATAATGTAGGAGTATTCTAGATAGAGAACAGAAAATTTTTTTCTTAAATATATTGTTATTCAGTTGTAAAAATGCCATTTGCAAATGAATTGTCAAAATAACTGTTAATTCTGCCTCTCACTCCATCAGTCAACCTACATCTTGTAAATTAAGTAATTTTTTGAGCTTCCATTTGATTTCCTTACATTTGGGTTTGAATTTTTTGGGGCTAAGGAAAGGAAATCTTGTAAGTGTGCTTTAAGGGCCTGTTTCATATCTGTTCCAAAAGAGAAAATGTGATTAATGTGATTGGTTTTCCCATAACCAATCATTCCATTTATATCTAAAGGTGTGCAGTAAATTCATTAGTGATTTAGTCTAATTCATTATATTGTTGTATAGTGCATTTTTATTTACAGTTTAAATTGTAAAGGCATACAGTGCGTTTAGGTAAAATAAAACACAACATGCAACAATGAATGAAAGCATCATGAATGCAATAACACCATGACATATATACATAGAAATATACATTCCAAAATGTAGTGGAAACAGGTGTTAATTTTGGCAGAGTAAGGCTTGTGTGTTGTATGCCATTCAGAAGTCCAGATGAAGGACAAATAAATATTGTTTGTTGCACCAAATGAAAGAAAGGAGAAAGACATGTTACCTATCCATTGGAATAATTTATGCAGTTATTAAACAGACAATATGAACAGCCTCCCATGAAGATTTAACAAGAATATTTTATTCTTCAAAAATGGTTTAATTTAGTGGCTATGAATGAAAGGCTGTCATCTCTAATGTTGGTAGCTAAATCCTGTTAGAGTTAAGAACCTAACTGGTAAAGCCCCACATCCTGTAGTTTTCTTTATCCTGGGTGTTTTAAGAGCTGCGTTTTGTTATTTTGCACGCCTTGGAGTGTAAGTAATAACAGGTTCTGTAAGGTAATAAATCATTGCTAATGCATTGATTTATTTTTAGTATGACCATGTCTTTAGTGTTCAGATTAATGGTCGCATACACGATTCTTGTAGGTTTCTTACTTTTACTCTCCTAAATTGGTTGGTTTTGCATTGTGCTAGATTATATAAACATTCTGATGATTAAATTAATAAACTTATTCTCTTTTTTGTAGGCATCCAATTTTTGAAAGAAGAGGAGATGATCTTTATACTAATGTCACCATCTCATTAGTTGAGGCTTTAGTGGGCTTTGAAATGGACATAGCTCATCTCGATGGACATAAGGTATTTAATAGAAGCCACACATAATTGTAGCAGATGCCTTTCACATTTGGTTTTAAATCCTGTTATTTGTACTGTGAGGGTGTAACCAGCGGTGTGGATGAATTGGGAGAAATGCTGGGTCAATAAAGTATAACAACACATTTTACATTGGTCTCCTGAAAAAAGTGTGCATTATTTTTGGAACCATTAGATAGTTCAAATAATTCATATTTACATTTTTGTGAATTTGTATATTTTTCATAAGAATAATTTTAATGAGAATAGGCTATTCTGTCCCACATAGCTCCCGATTCATCTAAATTTTATAAAATATCATCCAGTCCAGTTTTGGAGAACCCCAAAGTACTACTATCTATGAATTTACTTGTTAACTTATCACACATATCTGTCAGTGTGTTTACATGGGCTTCAATCACCCAGTTATTCACAGAAACCTGATTTCTAAAATGTAATGTAAACACTTATTCCAGTTAGAGAAATCTGATTATTGGCATCTGAGAAACCTGGTTAACAGAGGTAGATTTCTATGCAAATAAATTATGTGGCCATGTGAACTCATAACTGGGTTATGGTTACTACTTTGTAGTCTGCACATGCCCATTGCAATCTGTTGGCCTGTGTATGTATTTGCTTTGCACGGGCTTTTAGCAATCACGGGTAGAAGTAGCCACAAGATACATTTTCAGAGGCAATTTTTTGGCCGATTGCATTGTTCCTTCAGCTGAAATAATTTGACTGAATGTTTCAGAAAAACCTACCTTTATGTTGATGAGCTGAACATACAATGCTAAACTCCACAATACAATCTTTAGAGCAATACGGTAACATGTTAAAAATTATATGCATTATGTGGTACGATTACTTTTTAAAGTAACATAACACAATAGTTTTTGAAGTAAAATTACCTGCGTTGTTGTTCCAGTATCGCTGGGTGTAAGGCAAAAAGCACACATACTAGGTCCTTTGTAGGGCTCAGTCGCATAGCCAAACAGAAAAAGAGTGTGCTGTGTACATTCTGATAACAGGAACCTCAACCTATAAGTAAAGTGGCAATATAACTAAACACATTTATGAAATACAAGAACATTATCAAAGGTGTCATGTTTATTTTCGGATTCACAGTGGCAAGTGATGCTGTTTGACTTTTTTTTTTTTTTTTTTTTTTTGAGCAATTTAATAATAGAACACCAAATGATTACTTGCCCACATAAATGAAGATTTTGAAAATACCAGGTTTCTACCTTAGCTGGTTTATTCACTTTAACCTTGTTATGCGTGTGCATGTATACACATTCTATGGTTCTCTTACTAAAGAAAAATGTAACATTTTTGTAAAAATTACATTTAACCACCCTCCATTTATGCCTTGTTTTCTTGTTCAAGAATGCATTTTAAGATAACTGCTGGAATCTACTGCCTTTTGTCTTTTCGTAATTTTTAACACTTATCATGTCTTCTCTTAACTCTCGATTGCTAAAACTGAAAAGATTTGTTTGTTTTCAAGTCATTTCTCATTGCTTATTTGACAGAGAAATATTGTTCCTCACTGGACCTTCTCTAAAGC
>JANRMT010062814.1:128723883-128783749 GCA_026402145.1 Polypterus bichir lapradei
TCTCAATTAATTTATTGGTAAGTCTGTATACAACTCAAAGACACTTTTTTAATTTTTTGAATGTTTGCTGTAAAGAAGCACCATGAGTAATTGACTTGCACATGCTTTAAAGCACTTTTTCATTCCTTACGTATAATAAATATAGGCTAGATTTTGAAAACCTAAACATTTTTAATTAGTTAAATTGCAAAATAAATACTAATGTATTGCATTTTATAGTTTTTAAACATTGTACAAAAATGCTTAGTGCAGTTGCCTATGCTAGAGGAAACTAAACACACGGGATCCAATAATTTTAAAAGTTAATAATGGCAACTTTTTATTCTTGTGTTTATTTAACCAAATAAAAATGTGATCTTGTGACAAAAATACCTCTGGTTTTGAGGGGGAAAAGATATTCAATTTAAACATATTTTGAAATAATTGTATTGGAATAAAAGCCTGTAGTTTTTATATAATGGAGGCTTATAAACTTCATATTATTTGTGTGGTTCATGTGTTGTTTCATTATCTTCTGAGGAATCCCCCACACCCATGTATGCACACATTACTTAATCCTGTTTAACAGACCGTCAACAAAGGTCACTTTCTAATTTGTTTTCTTTCATACGGAGTAGTTTAAAAAGCTAGTAGTTTACAGTTGGATCTCAGACTGCTGTTGACAAAGGTGGACACTGCTTTAACCCAGAATGCATTTCATCTCTTGACCTGGATTTGCAAGCATATTCAATAATAATAAAAAAGAAACAGTTTAAGTGAAGAAATACGCACACACTATGAGAGTTACCAGTATGGGGTACCCAGCATAGCCTTATAGATCATATAGGTTCCCTGTGGTGGTTTTTGCCTTGCATATAATGAAAATTCACTTTATTTGCATATATAACAATATACAGCAGTTGATTCTTTGAACAGTTTAGTAATCTTTATTGCTACATATAGTTGATTATTCAGTTCTAAGAGTGGGCACCTGTATTTTTTGATTCGTCCTTTTTATTCATTTGTACATCTAAAGATGTCAGTGTAGCGGTGGATTTGAATCTTTAAGAACTTGTAACTGACCTTTTTTATTTGCATTCTCCATCATTCTCGTTTTAGGCATCAGAAACCTGTTGAAGCAGACATCCGTACAGAAGGTTTACAACGGTCTTCAAGGATATTGACCAACTGTGAAAGAGACTGTGCATTTAAGGAAGGGATCATAAAAGAATATCATGGGGTTATATTTATTAATGAATTTGTTTGAATTCTTTGAATTTTTGTTTTTTTCTTTTCTTTTATTTGGTGGGGGGGGTGTGGTATCGGTAATCTTTATAATAGACATTTATTCTGTTTTCCAGCAATCAGTTTATACCAGTAGGAATGAGTGAGCAATGTTTTGTAAAGAAAAAATTGTAAACTTGTAAGAGCTGAACTGGACTTTACTGGTTTTCTTATGTAGCCAGTTCCATTCCAGCTCCAGACTACATCTCAGGGCTTTAATTCTTAGCAATGTCACAACTTTATGACTAAAGTGGGTGACAGTTTCCTTAGGGTGAGTAGGTAACATAAACCAATTGTTGCTGTTGTTTGTTTTTTTTTTTTCCCCTTTTTCCAGTAACAAAGATACTCTCAAACGTTAAGTTATAAAATCAACTGCAACTCACTTTGATTTTTCTACATTAAATGTGTTTTTATTTTGATTTTTATTTACTTTATGCTAATTTTTATCTGTGGTAATGCTGTTTTTAAGTGCATTCTTTTCAAGGCTTCCAAAATGCATGGACAGGGAGCCTTAAAAGGAAACTTTAAGCCCCAATTTTGAATTTTCCACTGTTATAATCTGCTGGTCAGCCCAGGAAATTAAATAACTACATGGCTTGCCCTCGGTCTTTTATGTACAGATCTCAGATTTACCCATTCTTTTAATATTGTTTATTCATTAATTTAGAAGGACATTTTCTTTTTCAAGAACTGCAAACATTGAAGCCTTGTTGTGAGTTAAGAAGAAAGAACATGCTTTCTTTTTAACAGTACTAATATTGTAATTCACAACTCACACTGTAATTAAAATGTTTCAGATATTCTCAGTTGTATTGTCTCTTTTTCAAAGATCACAGGGCATGGCTGGTTTTCAGTGCAGGATGTTTTAATACTGTACTTCATAGAATTTTGAATGACATGTTTACTGAGAAAATTTTGGAAGTTGAATGATGTCACAGTATGGTTACTTTTACATTTACCCTAGAGTTGCATACCACATTGTTACATTAAATTTCTTTACATACACTTTATAATTGATAGAATGGAGCTGAAGACTGCAGTCCTTCTGTTTACATTGAAATGACAATTGCCATGAAATGATGTTATTTGATTACTGTTTGGTTTTGAAACCTGAGAATGTTTAATTTTCTGTGTTTTGGCAGGAGTTCCGTAAAAAATGAAAATAAAATTTAAAATCTCATTTACTGAAACTATTTTTCATGAATTTAAGATGATCCAAAATATTTGTTACCTCTCTAATACTATAAACTGTCTTTGTTGGGGTGCAGCAAAGTTCAAGGAGCTGTGAGTGGACACAAGCAGTTAGACTTTAAATGTTGGGGTGCAGTCAGTAAGAGCACAGGAAAATCACTAAGAAAATTGGTCAGTGAAAAATGAAGAGATATGGCTAACATGTACACAGATGTAGAGTCACTGAAAAAATTATTAGGAACTTTGGGACCTCCTATTGCTCTCAAAACAGCTTCAATTGTTTGTGGCATGAATTCCACAAGATGCTGGAAATATTTTTTTTAGATTGTGGTCCATGTTGACTTGATTGCATCATGAAGTATTTTTCGGTTTTGTCATCTGCACATGACATCCTGCAAATGTTCCTTTCTACAACATCACAAAGGTGTTCTGTTAGATACATATCTGGTGAGTGGGAAGGGTACTGAAGAACAAGGAGCTCATTGTCATGTTCATGAAGCCACTTTGAGATTACTTTGTTTTGTGACACATTGTATTATCATGCTGGAAAGAAGCCATTAGAATATGGGGGAAACTGTGGCAATAGTCCTCAAACAGGCTATGGCCTTCAAGCAATGATTGGTTGGTACTGACGGATCCAAAGTGTACAAAGAAATTATTCCCCACACCACAACCACCACCACCACGGACTGTTGACACAAAGCAGTTTGGGTGCATGGATTCTTGCTTCTGGCACCAAGATCTAACCCTACCATCTGTGTGCCTCAGCAAAAACTGAGATTCATCGGACCAGACTAGGTTCTTCCATTCTTCAACTGTCCAGTTTTACTAAGCCTGTGCCCACTGTAGCTTTCTGTTTTTGGCTTACAGGAGTAGAACCCGATGTGGTCTTGTGCTGTTGATGACCATCAGGTTTATGGTTTGATGTACTATGCATCCTGAGATGATTTTCTGCTCACCACAGTTGTATGGAGTGGTTACCAGAGT
This sequence comes from Polypterus bichir lapradei, assembly GCA_026402145.1. Taxonomy (NCBI): domain Eukaryota; kingdom Metazoa; phylum Chordata; class Cladistia; order Polypteriformes; family Polypteridae; genus Polypterus; species Polypterus bichir. Next base: position 128,727,325 of record JANRMT010062814.1, read on the forward strand.
TACTGTAGCCTTTCTGTCAGCTGGAACCAGCCTCGCCGTTCTCTTCTGACCTTTTTCATCAATAAGGCATTTCCATCTACTCAACTGCCATTCACTAGATGGTTTTTTTTTTTTTTTTTTTTGTTTTGTTTTTCACACCATTCTGAGTAAACTCTAAAGACTGTTTTGCTTGAATATCCCATGAGATCAATAGTTAAAGAAATACTCAAACCAGCATATCTGGCGGCAACAGTCGCACAACATTTGAAATTGCTGAGATCAAATTTTTTCTCCATTGTGGTGTTTGATGTGAACATTAACTGAATCACCTGGCCATGATCCGCATGGTTTTCCACATTGTCACATGATTGACTGATTAGATAATTGCATGTATAACCAGGTGTACAGGTGTTCCTAATAAACTGGCTACTTAGAATATGAGATTTTACTCTTATCATTTGTTTCCATTTTGTAATCAATGTTGTTTCACAAATCCTGCAGACAAAAATGAAAAAATTTGGATGTGCATATCTGACACAAAGTTTTCTTTGTTTCTGTCTGTTTGTCTTTCTTTGAATTTTCAAATAAATCTTTCCAGTGGTTGCATCGGGGGTTTATAAAGACAGGTGCACAAAAACAAAAGTATATGCATTGGCTTTCCTTCTTGTGACCAAAACAGTCCTATCTAGGTTATTTGTTACTTTATTCTTTTGAAAATGATAGACTATGTCTACTGTAAAAAATAATGGAACAGTCATAAATAGACTTTCTCACACCAGGAATTATCTTTTTTTTTCTCCTTGTAGATTCTGCTGTTCAGGCAATGTGCTCAATTCATATGCCTTTCAGAGGGGAAAACAGAAATTCAGTCAGGAGCAGGATGTACGGTGCAGCAGCAATACCAGGTATGTGTGCCTGAATGAGTGGGTTGGGGGGAATAAAAGTGGGCAGAAGTGTTTGGAATTGGGGATGGGAAACTTTGTTGGGAGCATGTTGGAGCTGGATGGAAAGAGCATCTTACACAGACCTCTATTGTGAGGTGTTTTCAGGTGTGTTATACAATGAATAGACATGAATAATTCATTTTTGTTTTATTTGTTTGAAAAGTTTATTTTTCTAGGGAGATGCAAAATAGTTAACTTTCTTAAATCTTTCATACTTTACTGTACCATTTCTAAGCCTGCTTAATGCTGAGCACGCTCGTGGGGGGCTTTGTCTATCCCAGGAAAAAAAAAATACAGGGAGATTCTAATGGGTGGGGCCCTGAGTTATTACAGTGCCCTCCACTATTATTTCTACCCCTTTAAACAATTTGTAAGAAGGGTTAGAAGAAATCACTGTTTATAGAAGAACCATCATCTTGGACTAAAAAAATGAGAAACTTCTGACTTTTAATTAAAACATGTTCATTCAAAAAAAAAACAAAGTCCTCATCAAGAAATAAATATTTTTAACAAAAACACATGTGCCACAATTGTTGGCACCCCTGCATTTAATACTTTGCACAACCTCCCTTTGCCAGTATAATAGCACGGAGTCTTCTCTTGTAACCTTTTATAAGGCTGGAGAATACGGAGCATGGCATCTGAGACCATTTTTCTTTACATAATCTCTCCAGTTCATCCAGGGTCCTAGGCCCTCTCCTGTGTACTCTACTCTTCAGCTCACTCCACAGATTTTCAATAGGGTTCAGGTCAGAGGACTGAGATGGCCATGGCAGAACTTTGATTTTGTGGACAGTTAAGCATTGCAGGGTTGATTTGGACATGTGTTATGGATCATTATCCTACTGGAAGATCCAATGACGACCTAGTTTTAGTTTCCTGGCTGAGGCAGCCAGGTTTTAATGTAAAATCTCCTGATATTTGATGGAACCCATGATGCCATGTACCCTAACAATGCTTCCAGGTGCTTTGGAGAAAAAACGCCTGAACCTCACACAGAACCTCCACCATATTTCACATTTGGGACAACATTCTTTTCATTATAGCCATCCTCCTTTTTACACCAAACCCACTTTGCATGTTTATTTCCAAAAAGTTCAATTTTTGTTTCATCAAACCATAAAACGCAGTTCCAGGCAAAGTTGTAGTAACGTTCTACAAACTTCAGGCTCATACTTTTGTGGATAACTAACAGAAAAGGCTTTCTGGCATATCTTCCAAATAATCTGTTGGCATGAAGATGCCCTCTGATGATGGTTCTGGAGACTTGATAACCCCAGGATTTAACTTTTTCTTGCACTTACCCAACAGTGATCCTTGGGGATATTATTGCCTTTCTTACCATCCTTCTCACTGTACGTGGGGATAAATAAACTTGGGTCCACTTCCAGGCAAGTTTGTCACAGTTCCAGTTGATGACCACTTTTTTTATTGCCCTAATTGTAGAAATGGGCATTTTCAGGCGAATAGCTATTTTTTTTTATAACCATTCCCTGAGTTATGAAGGACAACACACTTCTCCCTCATTTTTATTGAGTGTTTTCTTTTCTTTGCTGTGATGATGCTTGGCTAAGGAAATTTGGTTCTATGTCTCCTCACATTTGTATCCCAGTTAATCAGGAAGTCATTGATTTCAGTTGGAAAGTTACTAGAACACTCCGACCAACTTAACAATGTCCAATTAAAATGGCAAACATGCTTCAGTTACATTTTTTCGCATTATTTCTTCAAGGGTGCCATCAATTGTGGAACATGAGTTTTTGTTAAAAATATTTCTTTCTTGATAAGGGCTTTGTTTTTCATTGAATGAACATGTTTCAATTAAATGTCAGATGTTTCAGTGCAAGATGACAGTTCTTGAGTAAACGGTGATTTTTTTTTTCTAACCCTTCTTACTAATCTTTATAAGGGGTGCCAATAATAATGCAGGGCACTGTATGTGTTCCTCACATAATAATGAAGTGATAAAAATGAAATTAATACAGTGCATAACTTGATAGATATGTAAACATCCAATCACATTCGGTGCTGGAAATGGTCGTCTTCTTCATGCAAACACAAATCGACCCGGCTCTCCATATTGGCAATGGTATCTGCAAGCATTGTAGGGGGTGATGGCAGCAATTTTCTGTTCAGTGTTTCGCTGTAATTGTTCCAGTGTATGAGGCTTGTTCTTGTAAACTCTCTCTTTTAGCACTCCTCAAAGGAAAAAATCTGGAGGTGACAGGTCCAGGGAACGATGTGGCCATAGTCATTTTTGAAATGACCCGATTGCCAAAAAATGATTCAATTTGTGCCATTCTGTGTGCTGACATGTGACAGGTTGCCCCATCTTGCTGGAAATAACCTTCACTGATCTCACGGACATCCAGTTTATTCACAATTAAGTCTAAAAGAAATGTCATGCTTCACTCATTCATACATTTATCCAGGAATACTGTTATCTCTATTTCACTTGGATTGCTTCATTATAACTCGGCGCTCCACCCATTAGAATCACCCTGTATGTATATATATGAAGACATAGTTAGCTATCATGTAGTTCTCACAAAGTCCGAACCTACAGCTTTGACTTTTCACTATTTACTCAACAAAAAAAAAAATCAAACCGTATAGAAGCCATGCATGGAAATGTATTTACATACTTTAGTGCTTCCATATTACTTAAAAGGAAACCGTTCCAGGTAGGACCAACTGATTAGCTGATGATTAGGAAGCCACCATCTTAATATAGTCTAAAGCATGCTAAGAACTAAACATATTAACATAAAAGTGCTACTGCCCATCAGTCTGAAGAGGGCTATAAACGGATACTTTATTTGTCCCCTTGGGAAAATACAGATGTCCAGTAGCTGAAAACACATCAGCAAAAATTGTTAAAAATTATTATAAGAGCAAGGAAAACAAACATAAGTGAATAGTACAAAATACAAATGGTCAACTGTTACAGTGTTGGAAGGTAGAGTGGTGAGCAGGGGCCTCATGCATAAATCCGTACGTAGAATTCACACTAAAACTTGGCGTACGGACAAAAGCAGAAATGTGCGTATGCACAAAAAAAATCCAGATGCAAAAATCTGTGCGTATGCCAATTTCCATGTTCTTCTGCTTCATAAATCCCAGTCAGTGTGAAAAGTAACGCTCGTGCACATGCCTGCTGCCCCACTCCGACTCCTCACAGAATTTCTCCTCTTTGAATATGCAAATCAATATAAATAGCCCCTTATGTTTTGAGTTCTGTGAAAAGACGATGGCTAAAGCACAGGGGAAAGAGAAGAATTTCAGCGAATACCAAGTAGAGTCAAGGAAAAATGTACAATTTGTTGGTTTAAGCAGTGATATAAACAACAAAAGGAAATTGATTGAGTGACAGAGTTGCAGAGAAACTCGAAAGTCTATGTTCAGAAAGTCACACAGTGCCCCAAATAAATAAGAAGTGGTCAGATATCAAAGTTGCAATGAAAAGGCGAGTCGTAGCCGACCGTGAGTGTCATATGGAAGCATATAAGGGTTGAGAGAAAAGAAAAAAAACTGGGACAGTGTGAAAAAAATGTTGAAATTTCCACTTTAATCACATAGTTTATTTTGTCATTAAAGTAGAACGTCATAAACTTCATCTTACAATTGTTTAATTTAATAGTTTCTCAAATCCCATCGTAAATATAGTAGCACGTTAAATTTTTCGTATTCTATGTGTTCTTCTATGTGTGTGAATCACTATGTGCTTCTTAAACAGACTTGCTCTTACGGCAACAGGACACAGAATACGTTACATTCATAATATTACAGCTCTCTGAACAATTTAAATACTAAGATGTATACTATACTGTATATGAGGGCACGTTGGCGCAGTGGTAGTGATGAGCTGGCGCCTCATCCATAGATTTTTCCTGCTTTCCCCAAGATGCTTGCTGTGCCGTGCGCGACTCTCAATAAATTAATTTATTGCAGCAGTACTTTCTCTTTTAAATGTACTAACCCCCAATTCCTGTCCTACTTTTTCTTTCTCTGAATAACCAATCACCACACAATCAGCTCTTTAATAAATATCAAGCCATCTGTAAACTTAGAACGCAGATTTTTCAAAACTTTAAGGAACACTGAAATATACAGGGTGGGCCATTTATATGGATACACTTTAATAAAATGGGAATGGTTGGTGATATTAACTTCCTGTTTGTGGCACATTAGTATATGTGAGGGGGGAAACTTCAAGATGAGTGGTGACCATGGTGGCCATTTTGAAGTTGGCCATTTTGGATCCAACTTTTGTTTTTTCAATAGGAAGAGGGTCATGTGACACATCAAACTTATTGGGAATTTCACAAGAAAAACAATGGTGTGCTTGGTTTTAACGTAACTTTATTCTTTCATGAGTTATTTACAAGTTTCTGACCACTTATAAAATATGTTCAATGTGCTGCCCATTGTGTTGGATTGTCAATGCAACCCTCTTCTCCCACTCTTCACACACTGATAGCAACACCGCAGGAGAAATGCTAGCACAGGCTTCCAGTATCCGTAGTTTCAGGTGCTGCACATCTCGTATCTTCACAGCATAGACAATTGCCTTCAGATGACCCCAAAGATAAAAGTCTAAGGGGGTCAGATCGGGAGACCTTGGGGGCCATTCAACTGGCCCACGACGACCAATCCACTTTCCAGGAAACTGTTCATCTAGGAATGCTCGGACCTGACACCCATAATGTGGTGGTGCACCATCTTGCTGGAAAAACTCAGGGAACGTGCCAGCTTCAGTGCATAAAGAGGGAAACACATCATCATGTAGCAATTTCGCATATCCAGTGGCCTTGAGGTTTCCATTGATGAAGAATGGCCCCACTATCTTTGTACCCCATATACCACACCATACCATCAATTTTTTTGTTCCAACAGTCTTGGAGAGATCTATCTAATGTGGGTTAGTGTCAGACCAATAGCGGTGGTTTTGTTTGTTAACACAAACACAATGGGCAGCACATTGAACACATTTTATAAGTGGTCAAAAACTTGTAAATAACTCATGAAAGAATAAAGTTACGTTAAAACCAAGCACACCATTGTTTTTCTTGTGAAATTCCCAATAAGTTTGATGTGTCACATGACCCTCTTCCTATTGAAAAAACAAAAGTTGGATCCAAAATGGCCGACTTAAAAATTGCCACCATGGTCACCACCCATCTTGAAAAGTTTTCCCCCTCACATATAGTAATGTGCCACAAACAGGAAGTTAATATCACCAACCATTCCAATTTTATTAAGGTGTATCCATATAAATGGCCCACCCTGTATTTGTAGTACATGTTTAATTATTCCATCCATCTAACCATCCAGGGTGTTTCTGAACTGTAAGGTCCTTACAGGAAAGGGTCTGAAGTGTTTGCTGAATGGGAGAAGTTCAAATAGACTGTGCGCACGGCCAAGGCAGTGTGTACTAGACACTGTATCCACATATTTCTCCCCACTTTTTATACAATCTGCCGTAGAGCTTTCTGATCAGCTGTTGTACAGCTGTGATTCCACACTCAGATACCATGGGTTAAAATACTTAGAGTGGTGTGCACTGAGAGTAACAACACTAAAGTGGCTGTGGTATTTGGAATAGTTTAGCCATTCGGTGGACCATTATATGGTTACAGGTTGATTACAATCAGATGCCTTGAACTAAAAAACAATATGTGGTTAATTTCAGGGTATTTGATAAAACCGGGTCAGGGATGTGAATCTAAAAAATAAAGGGAAACCACACAGGAACAGTAACACTGCTTTGACGCTGGGTGCCAGCAGTTTGCAAAACCGAGCGGGTAACTTGCGTATGCAAGGGATTGAGTTGGCGTGAAAATGTGCATGGCTTTACGCCAAGTTTAGTTTTTATACTGTATATCGCGATGTGAGCATGGAAACAGGCATACGCAACATTTTTGCGCGTACACACCATTTATACTTAAGGCCTCAGGTCATGAATCACTTGCATTGACAACAGTATTATAAAATCACACAGCAGTAGAAACAAATGATTTTCTGAAGCGTTGTGTTCTATAGAGCAGTAAGAGAAGACGACTGCTATGTTTACTTCTCTGAACCACCAAAATATTGAGGAAAGGGTGACTGATATTGTTGAGGATGGCCTGTACCTTCTTCCCCATACATCTTTCCACCACAATTCCCATTGAGCCCCCATTCCTGCCCAGCATTGAGCCAGCCTTCTTCACCAGCTTGTCCAGCCTCTTAGTGTTCTTATCTGTCATATTGCCTCCCCAACAAACAAGACAAAATATGGCCGTCCCAAACAATTTGAAGTCCATTATCCTACAGAGGAGAATTAATTAAAAACTGAGAACATTCTAGATATTTTCCAATCTTCTCAGGAGTGGAAAACAATGCAAGTTACAGTTTGTGAGTCTGCTATCTTTAAAAGATGATTAATGGCTTTCATGGAATGGTAACCAGAAGGAAGTACTATCATAGATTTGGAAAGCTCCACCTTATCTAGAAGATCAAAGTCCTCTAGTCAGATGAGACCAAAATTGACTTGATAGGTCGTCATGCAAAACAAAATGTTAATCAACAACACCACAGTGAACTTTCAGCAGACACATTGAAATCTTTGGGTCCATCAAGATCTCCTTTTTATATTACTATATTGTTAGGAAAATGTGAGGCCAGCTGTCTACCAATGCAAAAATCCTAAAAACACTAGAAAATCTACAACTGAATGTCTGAAAAAGAAATGTATGTAAGTTCAGAAATAACGATGTTTAAGTTACAGTTGAAATGTTATGGCGGGAACTTTGAGAAAGTCGCTCATAAAGAAATACTATCAAACATTAATGAACTGAAGCAGTGTGGTACAGAGCAAGTGGGCCAGAACTCCTTCACTGCTGTGTAAGCATCTGATTAACTTGCACAGGGAACGATGACCTCAAGTTATGGCTGCTAAAGGAGCTTCTACAAACTACTGAATTATGGGCTGGGCTTATTTTTTTTTATTTAGAAATGAATTCTGTATGTTGGCTTATATTTTATGTTAAATAATCTTCACTATAGAGTAGATTTGTGTAGTTTTAGAACTTTGCAAAGACTAGGTGATTTTAAGTTGTATGCTGATATGTAGAATCACAGAACTGTAAAAGGCAGATATTCAAAAGTTGGGGGCACAATTTTATTGTAAGTCTGGGTCAGTAAGCACTTTGACTGTGTAAGTTTTATATTTTATTTTGCAGTTGAAAGGGTGCAAGTCTGTACACTGTTCTACTCACTGGAGAAAGAATCAGAACAAGTTTTCAAAGCCTTTACTTTTGTGGAGGATGGAGAAGAATGATTCTGAGATCATATTAAACTGGACAATTATTTTGTACTTAAGCCATTATTAATCAAGAGTCCCCTCGATTCTATCAGCATATTTAGAGGCCTGGGGAGATGGTAGACAAATCTTTCAGAAGCCTACATGAGCTAGGTGATACTGTGTGTTTGCTGAAGCAAGAAAACAAAAATCTCAGTGTTTTGAGATTAAAACATAAAGAAATGTTGGAGCTGTAACAGCTAATGTCAGATTGACATTTGACAAAGTGGTAGAGCCCATGACACAGGTCACATTAACCAAAAAGAAGTTAATGTTAACGTACACCTAAATGAGATAGCTGCTAAAAGCACAACACATACGAGGAAGCTGCTGAACATGTGCCAGTGAAATGGCTAGTTGTTGCAAATGCCAGTCCTCAGATGATCACAAAACAAGGAGAAGCTGAGCACACCAGTAAGGAAGCAGCATGTCTTGTGTAGGCCATAACACCCACAACGTGGCTAAACAGCGGTCACTGTAAGACATATAGACCTCCAGGGTATCAAACATCTTGTGTCCAGTGGATGGTCGCTCAATGCGAAAGTCTCTTACTCATCCAGACACCATCTAACAATTTCAAAGGGTCTAGTGTTACACAATAAATTGTATAGTGTATACAAGAAGATCACCAAGACATTGTGTGGTGCCATGAGAAAGCCAAGTACAGCATCTGGTGGCCTGGAGTTAGTTAACAAATCAAAGAGATCATTAGAACATGCAGAGAAATGTGTGTCTGAGCCTGTCTAGCCGGTTCCACTCTTTAGTCACCCATTGGAGAGGGTTACTGTAGACATTTGTGAATTGAAGAAAGAAAATTACCTGGTAGTTGTGGGCTACTTTTCAGGGTATGTTGAACTATTCATCCATCCCATATATTTTCTAAATCCATTTATCCAGAGCTGGGTTGTGGGGAAGCTGAAGCCTGTCCTAGCAAGCAATGGACACAAGAGAGCCCTGCACCGCTAGGTGAACACGTACACACCGCCAATCATCATCACCAGTTCCCAATCAACCTAACTTGCATACTGTTGTACTGTGGGAGGTAATCCACATGGAGAATATAATAAACACTGCAGGAGCAGCAGAGTCATGAACCCCAGTGTCCTTGTAGCAAGTCAGCAGAGCTACATTGAACTACTTTAGCTTAATGACATGTCAAGTCAAACCACAATAGCAATGTTAGATGAGGAATACCTTCTTCAGTTCTTGGGAAAAACATTTATGCAGTTTTTTCAAAAACTGTGATTTCAAATATACTGTATCACTATATGCCAGTCCTCACTACCCTGAAGCCAATGGTGATGTTAAGAGAGCAGAGTTTGTACTGCTAAGCTGATCCTGAAATTAACTGATCCTTTGTGGACAATCATGGCCTACGGAGTGAGTGGAGCACAGCTTATGCTAGGAAGTGAGGTTCATAATACAGGTTCAACCCTAGTGTCCTGCACTATTGACAATAAAAGGTTCAAAATCCTACTCAGAATTAGAGACAGACAGGACAACACAGTGGTGTGGAGAATGTGAGAGAATAATTTGGAGGTAACAATAGTCAAGTATTTTGGGGTTCAGTGCACATTGAAATATATAAGCAGCTGTTTTAGAAATGTCATGAAGAGAACTACTAAAATGGTTAAGTAAATGAAAGGCAAGAATGTACTAGGAGAATGGTTGATGTAAGATATAAAATGTACTAGGAGATGATTAAGAGATCAGTAGATATTCCGGAAAAAAACAACAAGACTAGACAGTTGTCACATACACAGAGATTTCCAAGGTAATAGCTGAACCTAAGATATTTGAGAAGAACAAAAGTGTAGTAGAATAGACTTTTATTTGGACAAGTTATTTGGGTGTAAGCAAACAAACCAGTCAGAGTAAATACATGGATTAATCAGCACTGTTATGTAAATTCTGTTGTTTATAAAATAGACCTCTGCCCTTATTTTTTCTTATCATTTTGTAACAGACAAGTGTGATGAATACTCCCTCCTCAGCATTAGAAACACACAAACTTGTCCTAGTAGAGGATACGTTTCTTTCTTTAATTAATGTGTTGATTTCTTTCAGACGAAACAACCACCATAATTGTATGTTTCAACCAGTGCCTCTTCCCCCTTGGTTGTATTTAAATGCTGTTTTTATGCCTGTTTTGTTTATTTTTGACTCCTTTGTTTGTGTTATACTTGTTGGTCATTTAGATTCTATGTATCTCTGTGTCTTCTTGTATGTTATGTGTGTTTTGCAGGAGCTTCCCAGAGTCTGCCTTTCACCGTCAAGGGACTGCCCTCAGCCCTACAGAGGCTAAGGAAAAACTACAGACCCTTGTGGTTCATTGTGAATGTAATAGGATGGTGTTGATAAATTCTCTTGAGTTATTTGTGTGTTTTTTTGTGATTACTGCATTTTTTTTTATCTGTTTTTTCACAATTTTTGGAATTTGCTGTTATGATTGTCTATTTTGAAGGTGCAGCTTTCGGTGCCTTTGTGCTCTTCAGAGCTTATTTTCTTTAATAAAGCTTTATTAAAATAAATGTTTTAATTTATAAAGAGCTTATGTTGCCCTTTGTGTCTCTAGCCAGGATTTTTGATGGCATTTTCCCCCCCAACTGGGCATTTTGAACATTTTTCAGAACTTTGTTTTGGGACGTCTTAGTTCATAACATATATTAAACTTTTCAATTGCAGAAGAATCCAATGAGACTGACTCAAGGGTAATCTGCCTATCGCTTAAACAGATCATTGTCTGTGGCCACAGGCTGTCGCCACACTGAAAACTGTAAGATGTGTGACACGCAGTGGTAAAATTTGGAAACACATGGAAGGAATATGGCATAAAAATAGAATAATTTAATTCATTGTAATTATGATGGTGACTGCCAGTTTGTCTAGTTCATTCTGGGCATAATCTGTTTTTTGGAGTGAGTTAATATGAAACAAATCTTTAAAAAAAATCTAATGTTTATGTGAACTGCAGCTGTCTTCCATGCCTGAAAGGGAGGAAGGTGTATTGCGATGGTACAGCTAGCAAAGACATTACCTACAGTACAGCCAAAGGGACAGGAGCAGAAGATAGAGATGAAGGTGGGTGGCAGCCTTTGCACTAATGTGCTAGTTAACTTTTAGCATTATGTTGTTTATTAGATTAATGTTACTTTATATTATAGATGACTCTGGATTCTCATTATATGCATAACACTACATGGCACTAGTTCAGTGCTGTCTTGGGTATGGTAGCTGTAAAGCGTTAAGTCATTATCAAAAACACTTTACTGGCCTTGCCATCATGTATTACCTTACACTGTTTTGTGCCCATAATGATTTGCAGGTGACGTTTTCCTGCCACTAACCTGTTTATGTACCTATGGCAACTGTCCATGTCACAAAACGAACTCTGTCATTTATTGATTATCAAATTAATGCAAGGCCTTCATCTTTTGCCTGACAACAAAGCAGTTAAATACCTGCAGTTGCGTGTATTGAAGCAAAAACTCCCTTTTTGTAGGACATGTGATGGAGTCGGTGCCAGATAGGCAGGGTGTCATGGCCAAGTATTACCATATAAGGAAGGTACAATGTTAGAAATACATTTATTTAATCAATTTTCTGATAATGATATTATGTATTCTTATAATATAGAATTAATGAGATAATTTATTCATCATCATACAGGTTAAGTACTGTCCCTTACTGTACCAGAATACAGGATTAGGTTTTGTTGTAGGCTAACAGTCTGTTTTCTGCCACAGCCCCAACTTGCTCTTGTCTTAGCAGCTGCATGGTGTCTCGCATGAACCTCAGTCACAGCAACTCGCTTCTCCTGCCATTTGAAATCGAAGAAGGTAAGTGACCTAATGCTCATGTCCATAAAAGTAAAAAAATGAAAGCAGCTTAGTTAATATAGAAATGTATGAAAGATGGGTCAATGACACTCTATACTACTTTAAACTTCACGTGTACTCAATATTCCATTACGCTAAAAACAACCTCAGGGCTACATTACCTAAAGATTACTGTTCTGCCCCACATGCTGTTAACAATCTTTTTTTTTTTTTTTTTTTTTTGAACTGTGCTCCCCCTTTGTCTTGTCATTTATTAACACACCTATCAGTTATGTCCCACGCTCACAGTAGTGTTATAAATGTCTATGAAACTAACATAAAGCACATAGGTCCCATAATAAATATTTAAATACAATACACCCCATGTGTCTCACATAGGCATCTCTTTATTTTTTGTTTCGGTCACATCTGAAGCATATCTTTAAGGTATATAAAAGAAAAAAATGTTATAATGAATGCTAAATCACAACTTAGTGGAGTTGTGATACAACCACATTTACCACTGTGCCACCCAAACCTACTGTTAAAACAAATACAAAATTCTTATTTAAATGAATCTTAAATGGAACTAGTGAAAGGAGACAAATCCACCAAGGGCAGATTACGTTGTGTTTTGGTCAATGCTGATTGATGGTTTGCTGTTTGTACTGCATTAATCTTTTCAATTTTCAAGTACTGTATTTTGTACAATGTAATTTACCTTTAAATCCACTAGAGGTCACTGTGTCTGTTTTGTGGCTCAAGCAATCTTCTGTCCTAGAAGCGTAATGAGGTAGAGAACTGGCAAATTCGAAGCTTCAGATTCACTCCAGGCTGGAAAGTTTTACTAGGTTCAGATTAAGCAGGTTTCCTTTAAGGAAAGAAAACAATGGAGTTTCAAAAAAAAAAAAAAAAAAAAAAAGAGTCAATATGAAAATAATACAAATGTGTCACTGGGAAGGAAGTGTGGCCAACAGGAAGTATTAGCTATACAAACGGACCAGGTCATTGCCAAAAATTGCTTACTGTGCCGGCTCAAAACCATAATGGCAACATAATAATCAGAGCAATGACATAGTAAGTTCATACTTTTATTTATATAATATAAAAATATATATAAAATCTTTCAGCGTACTAATTCACAGTCAGAGTCAGTCAGTAAACTCAAGATAAAAGTCAGTGGTGATGAGCACAGCAGTTAGCCGAGTGCTCTCTGTGCTGCTGCTGCTATCCCCACCACAGGAGTGAGCAGAAGTTGGAGAGGAGCAATTCTGAAATGTCGGGCATCCACCTGTTTCAAAAAGCCAGGGCATTGGAACACCTTTTGTAAGTTTAGGATGATACTGTTTGGGTACAACAAACCAATCCATGTTTAACTAGGAGCTTTAATGCCCCTTTTCTAGCATTCTCTGCAAAGCAAAAAACTTTATCAGCCTTTCATCTAGAAGAGCCCACGAAATGCTTTCTCGGATGCAATATTTATGTAGGACAAGAATGAAAACAAAGTGGATGCAGTGCATACCAAATGGGATAAGTGAGCTCTGTTACACAGTGATAATAGCATTATGCAGCAAAAAATAAACAGTATATGAAAGGATAATATTTCATAAGCAGACCATTTTTATGAGTGAAACGCTTATGAAATACACAGACCAGTGATGCACTGAATAATATTAATCTTCACTGATGGCTACTGGGTGTAAAAAGAATTCTAACCACACACACCTAAACAAGGGGTATAGAAACAGGGATAAGGGGTAGATTGACAGATGATATGTTATTTGTCCCTGAGTGTGCCAGTAAAAGTGAAATTTCCCCTTCGGACAACTAAAGTACAACCTATCGATCTATAATATATAGAGCCTATTCCTATCTATCAGATATGCTGATTGGTCATCAGCATCCTCATCAAGTTAGGATCCCCTTTTCAGATTTGAGAATGTCATGTTGACATTTTCATTTCTTTATTTATTGTATCTTGCCATCGTTGTTTTGGTCTCCCACAAAGCCTCTGGACATCAGTTTCAAAGTAATAGGCAATGTTGAGAACAGTGCTTGGTGCTGCTCGTAGAACATGGCTGTACCACTGCTGCCATCTTTCCTGTATTTTATCTGGGATTGGTGCAACACCCATCAGTCTAATTGTGTCATTGCAAATATGATTGAGACAAGATATTCCCATTGTTCAACAAGGCATGTCCATGACATGTAACTGAATCTCTGCCCTTTTTGTGGTTGACCAGCATTCTTTTCTGTATACATAATGCGACAGGGCAGATTAATGTTTTGATATATTTTCGATAAGAGCTGAGTTGGCATACGTCTGTCAGAGAGTGTTCCATTAGTTCCTCTCTACCACAGCCTGGTTTAAAAAATGAACAGTAATTCTTTATTTTAATAACTAGCAGAATACCCGCGCTTCGCAGCGGAGAAGTAGTGTGTTAAAGAAAGTATGAAAAAGAAAAGGAAAAATTTAAAAAATAACGTAACATGATTGTTAATGTAATTGTTTTGTCATTGATATGAGTGTTGTTCCCATATCTATATCTATATATATCTATATATATATATATATCTATATATATATATCTATATATATATATATAGCAAAATACCTGCGCTTCGCAGCGGTGAAGTACTGTGTTAAAGAAGTTATGTTAATGTAATTGTTGTGTATATATATATATATATATGCATACCTATCTACATCATATATACACACACATATACATACATACATACACAGACACACACATATATATAATTTGTGTGTGTGTATGTATGTGTGTGTGTGTGTGTGTGTGTGTGTGTGTGTGTGTGTGTGTATACACATACATACAAACATACACACAGGTATATATAAATATATGTGTATATATATATATATATATATATATATATATATATATATGTATGTGTCTATATGTGTGTGTATAGCTTTGATCACTGAGTGCAAGGGAAAAATAATAAAATGTAGTCTATAAGTTATTAAACAGTAAAACATTAACGTTTTAAGAAGTAAAGGTACATTGAGCACTACTGGAATGGTTGCGGGTAAACTACATTTTAAAGACGGTATAACAGAAGAGGTAAGTAGTACTAACCGCAGCTAAAATGTATATGGATCATCTCTCGGTAGTAGATCCCTTTTGAAAGGCGCTACACGACGGCTGTGGTATAGAAATTACATTTTCTATGTGAAAGTCCAAATTTCTGCCTCTAATAATGTGCCTTACCAGCAATTAAAGAAAATTAGTTTTGTGTCCTCTGCAGTGTTAAGAGAGAAAGGCTTTGGTTTGGGATAAACGGAAAAAAGGTGTGAAGAAAGGAAAGTTGCTTTTTTCTTTTCTTTTATATAGTATAGTATAGTGTGTTCGCTGATGATATGAGCGCCTTTTGGGGACAGTCACGGTGGGTCTTGTGCAGACTGGTGAGACGTCCCAGCTATTAATCGGCTGTGATGGCACTGTCAGTCCTTCACTCCTGTGCGTGTCTTCATAAGAGCTGACAACCTCATAATCGTATACGTGCAAAATAAAGTGCGAAGCGCCTTAATATTATTTTGCCGCAGAAGCGCAGTCAGCGTGTGAAAGGCCGGCACAGCTATGCGCGTGCGCCGGCTGCTCGACTTTTGCTGGGCAGGAGACGCCAGTTTTTGCAGACACGTTCACATGATCAAAAGTCTCCGCGCTCTTTGGAGGTCATTCATATACAAAATACCCGCGCCTCGCAGCGGAGAAGTAGTGGGTTAAAGAAGTAATGAAAAAGAAAAGGAAACATTTTAATAATAACGTAACATGATTGTCATGAGTGTTGCTGTCATATACATGCCTGCCTAAATAAGTCACCCTCGCTTCGCTCTTACTTTTTTACCGTTCATTTAATCATGGCTAGTGGCGGAAAAATTATAAAATGGAAGGAGGATTACACTGAGTATGGCTTTACCAAAACAATTATTGATGGCGAATCGATTATTCATAAAGCTTGAATTGGTGATCTGTTTTTGTGTGTTAACCTCATATCTTTTCATACTTCTTCTCAAACCAAAGTGGTGCGAGGCTAAAATGAATTGGGATGCGCTGATCAATGTAATTGGTGTACCAGGAAATCATGCATTGACAAAAGTTCCCCTTTGATTGTAATGCAAAGTGTGATTAAATGCATTATTTTTTAACGCGTTATGGAGCACATGCATCGAAGCTTCTCAGCTGTGCTTGTGCTAAGAAAATTAAACATTTTAAAAATAACGTAACACGATTGTCAATGTAACCTTTTGTAAGTAGTGCCTGGAGGATTCAGTGTGGAGAAAGTCTAGAGACAGAGTGTGTATTAACTTGTGGATTTCTCTGTATTTGGTGGCAGTGTGACAAAGTTGCTTCGGAAGACGGCGTTAGCCGCGGAGCTCAGCTCAGAGCGAAATGAGGTAAACGGGAGGGGAGATGATGACGTGATTCCCCCACCCGCCTTAACTGTCAATCCCCCACAAACACAGTCTCTCGGAATTTGCATAAGCACACCCCTTCACCTGCAATTTTAACTTAGTTACAAAGTGATCAAAACTCTCTTTTATATCCTGCGTCCTCTCATTAAACTTGTATCCCGCATTACTCGTGGGCACGAAAAGCACCAGCGGCAGCCTGTCTATTAAGTTAATTTAAAGTTTAGGTTTATACCTCGCTTTGTTTCCGAAGTAGCTGTACTGATGAATATGGTAGTATGTCACTCGCTCGCTTCTTAATGTTTCGCTGCCTTCTCAATTATATAATGCATGTTTTGTTCAGCGTATTTTGGAGCTCTTCCTGGTTTTCTACATAGTGCGTTGACAGTCAGTTCACGTGATTACGTGGGCGGCGTAATGATGTCACACGAAACTCCGCCCCCACGGCGGTCAAGCTCAACTCCATTACAGTAAATGGAGAAAAATACCTTCCAGTTATGACCATTACGCGTAGAATTTCGAAATGAAACCTGCCCAACTTTTGTAAGTGAGCTGTAAGGAATAAGCCTGCCAAATTTCAGCCTTCTACCTACACGGGAAGTTGGAGAATTAGTGATGAGTCAGTCAGTCAGTAAGTGAGTGAGTGAGTGAGTGAGTGAGGGCTTTGCCGTTTATTAGTATAGATTCTTATTTATCCTGGCACTGAATAGAGGTGGTGTGTTGCATGTTGGTCCAACATGAAAGTAAGAATTTATACACTGTGCATGTGACACTATGACTACTATCCATACTGTGACTATTGTGTCTGTGAGTAACTGGCTTGTCCTAAAAAGGACCAGGAATCAAAAGATCATGCACCAAAACTAATATGCAAGACCAAAGTCAGAGTCACGGGTTTTCATGTCAAAACACAAAAAACAACAAATCACAGATGTTTGTTTAGAAATTCAAAAAGTCTGAATTAGCGTAAGCCACTCTAATTCGGGATGTTCGTAAGAAATGAAATGATTTACTTCATAACATAGAAGTAAATGGTAAATAAGAATAGTTCTGTCAAATATCTGTAATATTAAAAAGTGTGCTTCAGCATGTTTAATGTCTGCATTTTCTCAATTGTAATAGAAATTTGTCATTTTTCGCCATCGGATAGCAGTCCATAGATGACTAGATTCCAAATAAAGGATCAAAAACTGAAAATAACATTTTATTCATAATCAATAACCTTGAAATAGTCTAAAATGATGACCTACACGCTTATGGTTGAAATTTGTCATTTTTAACCTTCAGAAAGAATCAAATATTAAAAGAATTATATTTGTGATCAGCATCCTCAAAACAGCATAGAATGCCACTCAACATTCCTATATTACTGATCCCCATTTTTTCAAATTTTTGTAAAAAAGAGCAACTTTGACCCCTCATATCCCATTAGGAGGTGAACCCCTGGGATGGTTGACGTGGTGTGCACAACCAGCAAGTCCTTCTGATCGTTTTTGCTGAAGACACCTATTGGTTTACTGTTAAGAATGTAATTTCCTGCACAGAATACAGTCCAAAATGGCCTAAAATATATTTTGGTGGACTTAAAGGCCAAAAATAGGGGAGGGGACCACAAAAAGCTTGACGTCTTGCATAACTGGACATCATGATAAGTTGAACAGAACACTATATAAGGTGTCTAGTGTTCTGACTTTTGCTTTGTTCTTTTTGATCACAAACAATCTTTCATCATCGTTTTTTTTGTAACTTTTCCATAAACTGAATCTCTGCCTGTTTCTAGCTATGGCTTAAGTTCTGCTTGAACAACTGTTCATCTCCTGCTAGTTGATTTCCACTTTTTAAAGCCTGCAGCATCCCTAGAGTCTGCGGGATTACAATAGTCAAATTGTAACCAGACTGTACCTATTAGCTTTTCGATTTTCTTGTTTGAGCTGCTCTAGTGCTAAGCTATCACAAGTCTTTTCTTTGGTGATCAGAAGTTTGGAGGCCAGATAACATGCACTGCTATCTTCTCATCAGTGGCCCACGTGGTAAACAACAGTATACTGACAGAAACATGGTGGTGCCCATGACAATAACAAACAAAATAGTGGCACATCTTAAGAAAATCCTCTGATGATGTTGCAAAAATATCAATAAAAATTAACAAAACTAACAGTAGTCAAAGTCCCAAAAATGTTTTAGAAAGAATGAAAACATTCTTTAATGAACTCCTGTAACCTAAAACTCCAATCAAAACGGATTGTCACTTGAGGCAAGAGACCTCCTCATCACAGGCCAGAGGAGCCAGGTGTATAGTAGAAGCAATGGTTGACCTCGAAGGATAATACAGAGGCCAATGGGAGTCAAAAACAAGGTGTGGGAGGTTGTGCTCACAGTGTGGGAAAGCAGACGAGCCATTTCATGTTTAGAGAAGATGTCTTGCTTGCAAATTGTGGTCCTAAAGAGGCATAGGTATTTATTTTATTTTGTTGGTATTGTTTGTCGTGACTCCCTTCTGTGAAGACTACCCCCACTGGATTTACTTTTAGTTAATATCATCACGCCTTTGTATCATTACTGGGAAGTTACCATGGAGTAGCACTGGTTTCCACTACAGTACTGAACAAAATTTGCAATTTAAGGAATACTCCACCCAAAAATTATTTTATTTGATACGTTACCTGAAGTGGTCTGTAATGACGGCTGAGAAAAAAAAAACAATCTCATATTTTCACAGAGAATGGAGATAAAGAGCTTCTAATAGAATGGGAGTCTACCAAGACCAATGCTGAGCAATAGGAAATATCAAAAACATCCATGAAAACACCTCACATTACTTTTGTTGTACACCCCACATGTCAAGTCATACAAATGTATGTTCATAATATTCAAGACACATGCAATTTCTTTCCAAAATATTAAGCTAGGAAACATCCAGTTCTCGAAGAAAGGTGGGTTATGTGCAGCTTACAAACTCTGCCCCCCAGGTCACTTTGCTGAAGGTGCCACCACATCTTTTGTGCACTAACTGTGTTTATGACTGTCTTCTGCACTCAGAGTATATGACTTAAGTTTGTGATGAAAATGATCAGTAGACCTATGTACTGTGCCTCACCGTGTGCCTGCACCACCACTCTTTTCATGTCAGCCATATCGTGTGGCTACACCGCCTGCCATGAGAAGGACCCAAAGCCCTACTACATGGCAGAGGTAGTCCACACCCCCAATTCTTTGGTCATGTTTCATGTATCACATCATAAGGGTTCAATTAAGACCAAGGTTCAGGTTTAAGACCCAGTAGTTTACAAGGTTTTGTGTGACAGATAAATACTTCTGAAAGATAGGTAGTACAAGAACAAGAAACGTATTCACAAGGCATCAATGTTTTGAATTGAGGCAGGACTCTTGACCAACGAATGAGAGGCAGAGATAGATCCTTAGTTTAAAATCCCAATGTTTTGTGTGGGATTTCCAGGTAAGCTGTAATAATTTAGAAACATTGTTACTGGAAACTGTAATTTAAACTACTTTGCTCAATCAAAGTAAATTTCTTCAGATTTGATGGACATTCAAGCTGGCATGATGCACACCTTGTGTAATGTTCACTCAGGACAATGCAGCTCAGTAATTATGCACAGGCATTTCTAATAATTGTCTTTAAGGTAGTTGACTGCTGTTGGGACAGGCTCTAGCCCTAATGACTCTGAGTTGAATGGATGATCAATATACAGTGCATCCGGAAAGTATTCACAGCGCATCACTTTTTCCACATTTTGTTATGTTACAGCCTTATTCCAAAATGGATTAATTGTTTTCCTCAGAATTCTACACACAACACCCCATAATGACAACATGAAAAAAGTTTACTTGAGATTTTTGCAAATTTATTAAAAATAAAAAAATTGAGAAAGCACATGTACATAAGTATTGACAGCCTTTGCCATGAAGCTCAAAATTGAGCTCAGGTGCATCCTGTTTCCCCTGATCATCCTCGAGATGTTTCTGCAGCTTAATTGGAGTCCACTTGTGGTAAATTCAGTTGATTGGACATGACTTGGAAAGGCACACACCTGTCTATATAAGGTCCCACAGTTGACAGTTCATGTCAGAGCAAAAACCAAGCATGAAGTCAAAGGAATTGTCTGTAGACCTCCGAGACAGGATTGTCTCGAGGCACAAATCTTTGAAGGTTACAGAAAAATTTCTGCTGCTTTAAAGGTCCCAATGAGCACAGTGGCCTCCATCATCCGTAAGTGGAAGAAGTTCAAAACCACCAGGACTCTTCCTAGAGCTGGCCGGCCATCTAAACTGAGCGATCGGGGGAGAAGGGCCTTAGTCAGGGAGGTGACCAAGAACCTGATGGTAACTCTGTCAGAGCTCCAGAGGTCCTCTGTAGAGAGAGGAGAACCTTCCAGAAGGACAACCATCTCTGCAGCAATCCACCAATCAGGCCTGTATGGTAGAGTGGCCAGACGGAAGCCACTCCTTAGTAAAAGGCACACGGCAGCCCACCTGGAGTTTGCCAAAAGGCACCTGAAGGACTCTCAGACCATGAGAAACAAAATTCTCTGGTCTGATGAGACAAAGATTGAACTCTTTGGTGTGAGTGCCAGGTGTCATGTTTGGAGGAAACCAGGCACCACTCATCACCAGGCCAATACCATCCCTACAGTGAAGCATGGTGGTGGCAGCATCATGCTGTGGGGATGTTTTTCAGCGGCAGGAACTGGGAGACTGGTCAGGATATGTACAGAGACATCCTGGATGAAAACCTGCTCCAGAGCGCTCTTGACCTCAGATTGGGGCGACGGTTCATCTTTCAGCAGGACAACGACCCTAAGCACACAGCCAAGATATCAAAGGAGTGGCTTCAGGGCAACTCTGTGAATGTCCTTGAGTGGCCCATCCAGAGCCCAGACTTGAATCCGATTGAACATCTCTGGAGAGATCTTAAAATGGCTGTGCACCGACGCTTCCCATCCAAACAGATGGAGCTTGAGAAGTGCTGCAAAGAGGAATGGGCGAAACTGGCCAAGGATAGGTGTGCCAAGCTTGTGGCATCATATTCAAAAAGACTTGAGGCTGTAATTCCTGCCAAAGGTGCATCGACAAAGTATGGAGCAAAGGCTGTGAATACTTATGTACATGTGATTTCTCAGTTTTTTATTTTTAATAAATTTGCAAAAATCTCAAGTAAACCTTTTTCATGTTGTCATTATGGGGTGTTGTGTGTAGAATTCTGAGGAAAAAAATGAATTTAAACCATTCTGGAATAAGGCTGTAACATAACAAAATGTGGAAAAAGTGATGTTCTGTGAATGCTTTCCGGATACACTGTAAACTGAATCTGTTATGTAAACTGCAATCCCCAAGGTGATGCCAGAATCTTTTTTTCTGAGGAATGTGAAGTCTAACTACACAGCCATCAAAAGATAAAGCCGTATATAAACTGATGGTTAAACTAGTCTGCTGTTTATCTTTCATCACAGCTGTATTCTTGAACATTGAATAATATAACATTTTATAAATGGGTGGACTTATTAAAAAATAGTTATGTCCAAGGAAATGTAATTGTTTACATTTTAATATTCATAAATAATTTTTATGAAATTTTTATTAAGTAGAGTTACAGTAAATCAAACGTAACTATGAGTCGTCAATACAAAATAAAATGGACATCCCAATATTCGTTTATATTTCATGGTCTTTCCCAAAACCATATAAAGTATACATATTTGTTATAGTGTAAATATAAAGTTGTCTTTGCCCACAGATCGATCTGACTTCTTAAATCTGGTGATTCCTTATGTTGCTCCTGCCTGTTGACAGCTACCACCACCACCACCATCAGCAACTCCATTTCTACTTAGCTCATACAATTTTGTACCAATTTTAGCTAGTCTGCTTTTATACTCAAGCTTTTCATAATTGCACTTGGGCACTCCTTCAAAGCCAAATATGGCTCCCCACCAACATGCAGCAATGACACCCGTTGAGTCACTATCCCCTCCGTGGAAAAATCCATGATGGGCAAGAGTGACCCATGAGCTACCAGCTTTCAGCAGAGCATCATATGCTATCATTGGAGCATCATGACCACTGCTTCCTGCCCAGCCTTGATAACTCAGTGTTGAATAAAAGGCATCTCTTTCTACAGGACCATAGGCATCAGGGAATTTAGGCTGTGATTGACCATCCAGAATTCCTCTTTCCTTAAGATAGTCATTCCATTTTTTTTCAAAATAATCCCTGAAAGAGAATACAACATTGTTAACAACAATATGTAGTGATAATACATTTGTCTACCAATAAGTATAATTTTAATATTTTCAGTTTGCTTAATCCAATTCAGTATTTTGTGGTAGATGAAGCTCGTCCTCCTGGCAGCACTAGGTGGAAGGCAGGAAATACACCTGTGTGAGGTACTAGACCATCACAGGGCCCACTCATGTATATACACACACTGCAATTGGGCCAGTTTAAAATGGGCAGTATAGCTTGCATGTCTTTAGAAATGTGGGAGGAAACCCAATGCAGGCACTGGGGGAATAGGCAAACTCTATAAAGACAACAACCGGTGGGATTCGAACCCAGAAATGTTAAATCAGTGAAGAACCATGTCACTAACAAGCATATTTTTTCTCAAAATAATTGTAAACTATACGGGACAAGCTAAGAATGTGACATTCAGTTACACACACTGTGAATATATTATGTATACTGGGTCTACACACATTTTTCATATTAAAGGAAATGAATTCAGTTATTTTTTCTTCATTAATGAATGGCACTTACCATTTTTCCAGATTTTCTTGAACATCAAGTCCAGATTCTACTATGTAGCTTTTTGCTTTTGGCAAAACTTCCAGGAGACCCCTTCCCCACTCCCGAGGAGGCTTGCCATTCACAGCATAGGCTGTAAATAATGCTGCAGTTAATCCGCCCAGATAGCCCGTAGGGTGGTGATGGGTCAGTCTCCCGCTCTCAATGCTCACTTCAATTAGGAGTTTTTCTTCAGAAGGTTGTGGAAATCGCAACCCAATGCACATGGCACGCATGGCAGCTCCACATCCTCCTCCATTTGGATTAAATTTAAGATTCAGTCCACCTGGAACATCAGGGTTCAGTTTGTTCACCATAGCTATACAGGTCTGACCTGGCAATGCAAAAGGGAGCATTACAGTTAGAAGAGACTGGTAGTAAAAATAATAACCAAAAAATAACCGTAAAACCAATATATTCTGTTATAAAAGTCAAGCAAAATGACACCTTTTATTGGCTAACTAAAAAGATTACAATATGCAAGCTTTCGAGGCAACTCAGGCCCCTTCTATCTTGCCTGAAGAAGCATGCGCATGAGCCACAGGATTCCCAAGAGAAGTAAATTGCATACATCCCCTCTGCAAATGTTTCACCAATTAAAAAACACTACTTGCTAGAGTTTTGAAAAATGAAAGTGACACTTTTAAATTCAAGACAGATAAATAGACAGAGCTTTATTTGTCCCTAGTAGGAAATTTAACAATATATTTAATGTTGTGTTTGGAGGAACATTACAGAAAAAATTAAATACATAAATAAATAAGCAACAAAAGCCATATTCTGTGACACATTATTTATGCTCACATTATTTTATTTATTTATTGTCTCATTTCACATAAATTTTATTTATTTGTCTATTTATTTATTTAGTTTATTAGGTCTGAAGTATTCCTCCATATGTTAGACAATTCTATTATCTGCTGAATTTTAAGTTTTGGAATTACTTAATTTCAAGTGTGCAATAAACAGTGAAGTACCAATTTTTGTTGACCCACTGTATGCAAAAAAATGCAGTTACATCAGAGGATCTTTTAACATACAACTTGTTCTTTTCTCGTTTGTAATTTTTACTTCTCGACTCCATCTCTTCATAAACATGCCTCTTGTGGGCTCAGGTAAATTTTGTTGTACTTTAATCATAAAAAGGGATTGTCTTGATGCTTTAGAACTTTGAAGATATGTGAGAAGACATGCGTCCACAGAGTTTTCTGGTTAAATCAGTGAAGCTGTTCTAACGCATGGGCAAGAGACACTGTAAACCCAGTGGAACATCAGGTAAGTGGGTGGTTGCCTCTTTTTCATGATAAACTATCTTCAAAAACAGTAAACAAGTCATCACATTTTGGGGGCAAAAAGAATATCAGGCATAGGTGCCACTGCTTCCATGTCTCGCTCTCATCACAATTTTGTAATTATGTACCCATTTATAGCACGTATTTTAATGTTGAGTAGACAACTCTTCAGTTATTAATTGCATCACACTTTTCTTTGGCTACTATTTAAGCAATAAGGAAAAAATTAAGAGGTCAGAGTTTCAAAAAGCAGGTTAATTCGTATTAAGCAGGACGACGACTGTTAATTAGCCGCAGCACTAATAAGAAAGGGTCTAAATTTGACACCCTTACAGTGTAGAACAGTTTTTTCAGCCTTCTATAAAGTGCAGCATTTGATAGTAAGTTTTTAAATTCCCACCCTCCCACCTTCTTACTTTTGATACTCTTAACAGTTTTTCTTCTGACAATAATGAACTACACATAAAAGTGGGCTCTCACATTAAGGAAATACCCAAAGATGTTTTCATCCTCCTATTCACTTTTGCAATATGTCTTTAAACATTTTATTTTTCAGTTAATACTCACCGTTCACATGTATCAGTCAAAAGCACATCAAATTCAAGTTCATGGGCAAACAAATGCTCCCTGAATTTCTTTCCATACAGTTACAAATTACTGCATTCTCTGGCACTACATTTATTCTTTTGGTAAAAATAAAATAATTATTTCAATGAAGAAGGAATCATAGCCAAATGGGCTCAGGTCTAAACTCTCACTTGTGAGGACTAATTTTATTTGTATAAGGCTGGGTTGCATCACAAAAGGTCTGTGGTTAAAAAATTGCTAATTAAGAATTGCTGAAGCAAAGCTCTAAGATTAAATAGCCAGGCGTGGTCAGTGCTGCTGATGGTCAGTACTAAGATCACATGAGTAAGTGAAATCCTTTAGACAAAAATCTTAGCCAGTGTTTCAGAAAGCTGTCAGAAGTATTACACGGCAGCATTACAAAACTTTCATGTGAAATGTGCACATTCTCTCCATGTCAGCCTGGGCTTTCTTCTAGGTGCTCCAGTTTTTCCTCCCACATCCCCCATATACAGGTGCTGGTCATAAAATTAGAATATCATGACAAAGATGATTTATTTCAGTAATTCCATTCAAAAAGTGAAACTTGTATATTAGATTCATTCATTACACACAGACTGATGTATTTCAAATGTTTATTTCTTTTAATTTTGATGATTATAACTGACAACTAATGAAAGTCCCAAATTCAGTATCTCGGAAAATTAGAATATCAATTAAGACCAATGCAAAATAAGGATTTTTAGAAATGTTGGCCAACTGAAAGGTATGAACATGAAAAGTATGAGCATGTACAGCACTCAATATTTAGTTGGGGCTCCTTTGGCCTGGATTACTGCAGCAATGCGGCGTGGCATGGAGTCGATCAGTCTGTGGCACTGCTCAGGTGTTATGAGAGCCCATGTTGCTCTGATAGTGGCCTTCAGCTCTTCTGAATTGTTGGGTCTGGCGTATTGCATCTTCCTCTTCACAATACCCCATAGATTTTCTATGGGGTTAAGGTCAGGCGAGTTTGCTGGCCAATCAAGAACAGGGATACCATGGTCCTTAAACCAGGTACTTGTAGTTTTGGCACTTTGTGCAGGTGCCAGGTCCTGTTGGAAAATGAAATCTGCATCTCCATAAAGTTCGTCAGCAGCAGGAAGCATGAAGTGCTCTAAAACTTCCTGGTAGACGGCTGCGTTGACCTTGGACCTCAGAAAACACAATGGACCAACACCAGCAGATGACATGGCATCCCAAACCATCACTGACTGTGGAAACTTTACACTGGACCTCAAGCAACATGGATTCTGTGCCTCTCCTCTCTTCCTCCAGACTCTGGGACCTTGATTTCCAAAGGACATGCAAAATTTACTTTAATCGGAGAACATAACTTTGGACCACTCAGCAGCAGTTTTGTCTTTAGCCCAGGCGAGACGCTTCTGACACTGTCTCTTGTTCAAGAGTGGCTTGACACAAGGAATGCGACAGCTGAAACCCATGTCTTGCATACGTCTGTGCGTGGTGGTTCTTGAAGCACTGACTCCAGCTGCAGTCCACTCTTTGTGAATCTCCCCCACAGTTTTGACTGGGTTTTGTTTCACAATCCTCTCCAGGGTGCGGTTATCCCTATTGCTTGTACACTTTTTTCTACCACATCTTGTCCATACCTTCGCCTCTTTATTAATGTGCTTGGACACAGAGCTCTGTGAACAGCCAGCCTCTTTAGCAATGACCTTTTGTGTCTTGCCCTCCTTGTGCAAGGTGTCAATGGTTGTCTTTTGGACAACTGTCAAGTCAGCAGTCTTCCCCATGATTGTGTAGCCTACAGAACTAAACTGAGAGACCATTTAAAGGCTTTTGCAGGTATTTTGAGTTAATTAGCTGATTAGAGTGTGGCACCAGGTGTCTTCAATATTGAACCTTTTCACAATATTCTAATTTTCCGAGATACTGAATTTGGGACTTTCATTAGTTGTCAGTTATAATCATCAAAATTAAAAGAAATAAACATTTGAAATACATCAGTCTGTGTGTAATGAATGAATCTAATATACAAGTTTCACTTTTTGAATGGAATTACTGAAATAAAACAACTTTGTCATTTTATTCTAATTTTATGACTGGCACCTGTATGTAGGTTAGGTTCAATGATAGCTCTGAATTGCCCACTGCGCGAGTGTGCCCTGTGATGGACTGGCACCTTAACTCAGACCATCTGGCAGAATTGGCTCCAGCCCTTAAGTAACCCCATTTGGGTTTTGTATGTTTGAGGTTTAAGATGTTCTTAGCATTCTCATTTGTAATGTTTATCCTGATTTTTTGCAATGGGTATCTAAAACTTTGAACTGCATTTTAACACAGTGCATGGCATCTCTCACAGATTTAGGTATAGATGACACCATGATGAAAAAGAGTTGCATAATTACTGTTAAGGACACAGAAAAATAGGTAGCGGAAAATATCACACAGGTTTTTGACTATATGTGTTATAAACAGTTGGAAAACATAATGTGATGAAGAAATAAGTAAATTTTCATGAGTTCTGCTTAAGGTTGAGCAAGTCATGTATGCTTTTTGGAAGAATGTGGATGTGATGAAGTAAAAGGTGTATTTTGTAAAACCAGTATTTCAGATGCTTTTAAGCAGATCTTTAATATGATTTCTAATTTGCCATGTAAACCCATTATTCCAATTATAGAAATCAGTTTATTGGCCTCTGAGAAATCTGATTCTGAAATCAGAGGTAAATTTCTCCATGAATAACTCAATTATGTATCCATGTAAACCCTTAACTGAGTTACTATTAAGGCTTTTGTAATCTGTGCATGTCTGTTGCACTCTGCCTATTCGGAGGATTACATTGTTAATCTCTCTCAATATTTCAGAAATCAATACATTTATGTTGAAGAGCTGAATGTACAGTTCTAAACTCATCAATATGATCTCAAGAGCAGGTTAACACATTAAAAGTAACAAGCATTATGTAGTCTAATTACTTTTTAAAATAATGAGTAAGCTAATGAAATAGATATCTCATTGAAGTAAAAATACCGGCATTGTTGTTATTCCAGCAGCACTGGGTGTAAAGCAAGAAGCACATGTACCAGGTCCTTTCTATGGCTCAGTTGCACAGGCAAACAGAAAAAAGCTGCATGCAGTCTGGTAACATAAACCTATAAATAAAGTGTCAATTTGACTAAACATATTTGTAAAACACAAGAAAATGATCACAGACATCATGCTTCTTTTCGGATTCATGTTGCCCGATGCTGACACTTGTATTGTGTTATACATTAAAGGGTAAAACTTTAGAGAATTTTTACATGTGTTCTTTATATAGTGTTCATTATGTAAAGAGGTAGTTGGGGTGGCAGGGACCATAAGTAACATTACCCATTGACGTAACAGGTTTATCCAGTAGTGTTTTGAATTGATCACAGCATTGTGTTAGGCTATGTTGCAGTGTATTTTTTGAGAGCTTTCTTGTGATGTCTGAAGGCAAACTCTGGTTTTGATTAAGATTACATGGTTTTGACCAGGAAGTTTAGGGAGTTGAGTGCAAACTGCATTTAAAGTTTTGGGAAATGGAACTTATTTTCAAGAAATGTGTCTAAGCATGTGTGATAAAAGTCATCATTAAGTGAATAAGCACTTACTTGGAATGCAAAAAATCAGCTTTGATTTCAGCTTTAGAAAGCAATGTAATAATCAAAACTCTACATCCAGAATTTTGCAACATGACATTCTCCAGCCCGCATAATGCAATTTGTGGGATAGTTTACAATTGACATGTCTTTGTGGATGGAGGAAATACCACCCTGACATGCAGTTCGAACATGCAGACTCTGTGTGGACAACGGCCAGGAGCAGGATTCAAACACAGGATGCTGAATTTGTGAAGCAGCATCCGCTGACAACTGGGCCACTGTGGGTGACCAACAGACATCCATCCATTATCCATCCCGCTATATCCCAACTACAGTGTCACGGGGGTCCGCTGGAGCCAATCCCAGCTAACACAGGGTGCAAGGCAGGAAACAAACCCCTGAGAAGGGGCGCACACACACACGCACACAACAAATCGCCAATGCACCTAACCTGCATGTATTTGGACCGTGGGAGGAAACCGGAGTACCCAGAAGAAACCCACGCAGACACTGGGAGAACATGCAAACTCCACGCAGGGAGGACGCGGGAAGCGAACCCGGTCTCCTAACTGCGAGGCAGCAGCGCTACCCACTGCGCCACCATGCCACCCATGACCAACAGACACAGTCTGCAAAAGCCAAATGGTTTGCACTTACTATTTATTAAAAACACAAACAGATGAATTAGTAGAGATTCAGATAAGCGGTTATAAAATAGTAATAAAAAAAAAAAATCTATGGATGCCCTATAACATAATTTTGGTGAACACTCAACAAACTTGAGAAATTTATAGACATATAAGATGTCATAACAGTATAACTCTGGATAGTTAGTGAAGCAATTGTAGTGAAGTGGATAGGGCATAGGAATATGAACCACAAGTTGTTGATTGAGTATCTAGCTCTAATCATATACTCTATCAACCAAGTCCAGGGTGATAGGAGTCCTGAGCCCACCCAAGCAATACTGGTTGCAAGACAGGTGCCAATCCTGGACAAAGCACCATTCATCAGAGGGTATACTTAACACATAAATGCCTCCTGAGATGGAGTTAATTTAGTATTGATTGACAGTTTTGTTTCTTTGTTGAGAAAAGATCTTGCTAGTTAAAATTTGAACTTTTTAAACAATTAAAATAGAACTCTTTTTAAAGTGGATTACCTGGAGCCCTATTTTTCATGTCAGACAAGCAGAGTTTGTAATTCTTTGCCATAATCTTGTAGAGTTCAAGTAGGTTGGGCTTCTTCCCTGCCTTTATTAGCGCTTCGCCAGTGGCCAGATGCATTACTGTGTCATCACTCACAATCCACTTATCAATATCCACTGCTTCTAGTCCTCCCATTGCAGCAAGTTCATTCAGAATTTTTGTCCCACTCTTACAGAACTCCCACTTGCCAATTTTGTATCCCAAGGCGTCTCCAACTCCACTTAGCACCATTGACGCCTGGTATCTATCTTTCAAAGACATTTTAGCAACAGGCTACCTGAAACAAAAAACAGAATAGATTTATAACTCAAAAAACATTACACAATGCATGTATTTTGCACTTTAATGAAAATTAATTTTAGGTATACTGGGAAAACATGAATATTTCCTCTACATGTCATATTCTAGCTGTTATCACAATGTGAGTGCCCCCCGATTCCCCCTTCCAAATAACGAATCTGAGGAATTCTTAATATATCAAACCTTATTTACTGGAATGGCATACAACATATGGATAAACTAAGGAAGACTAAAAAAAGGATTAAAAGAACAGACTATTTAAAGTAATACTTTACTGCATATTATTGGTGGTGGCCTTTCTGCTTACCCATACCTCAAATACAGCATAACTAAGTAACATAAATATTCTTGTGGCCTTGGAACCCCTGCAGATTTTGTTTGTTTTTTGGTTTTTTTTTTTCTGGCCTTCGGGATAGTTTTTTTTTTTTTTTTTTTTTTGCTTTTTCTGTCCTCCTGGCCATCAGACCTTCCTTTATTGTTTGTCACTTAGTGTTGCTTAATCTCATTTTTATATTTTTCTTTTTTCTTTCTTTATCTTGTGAAGCACTTTGAGTTACATCATTTGTATAAAGATGTGTTATATAAATAAATGATGTTGTTTTAAAATCCATTTTGATGACATATTGTACTTTAAGGTATTTGTCAAACTTTTTATGCAAAATACATACATCAAACCAGTCTCTTTAAAAGATATGTTCAATGTTATATACTGTAGATGCTTCATCTATATCTGAATCCCCTGAGGTTATGCAGTTTCTAGATGTAGAAAAGACTAGCTGAACTGGATTACTGATTTGTCACTTTGTGTAAATGGTGATATGGACCTCAAACATACACATTGTTTAAAACATACTCTATTTTGTTTGGTCCAGTTAAGATTTAATTATTAAACGATTCATTTTTGACTTTATAGTGTGGACTTGATAATGATGTCCTCTATCTCCATCTCTTTTTGCATTTGCAGATGTACCAGTTGTGCCACTCATCATTTACTCAGCCAATCAACCAGATGATTAGAGAATTCTAAACAACACACATGATCAAAAGGTATTTCTTTACTCTGATAGCATTGTACGTAAAATAGCTGATATGGACTCATCAATTTCACATGTTAAATGTAATGGAAGAATTCTGCTAGATGTCTGGGTTTAAAAGTAGTTTCAGCAAAATTCTTCCCTGTTAATGCAACCACATCCATTCAAATCTGAATGCTTCCTATTTACAGTCTCACATCAGTTTACAAACCTAATGTATACAATCACAAAAACAGCCTACAAATTAATCCATATTTAATTTCATTATTTTAAAATACTTTTAACAAACTTAAGGAGCATGTTCAAAAAGATCTCACTAGCAGATTTATCATCATCCACACATGGGAGCATCAATACCAATAAAATAAGTTGTCAACATCATCTTCATCACTGATTTAATGGGCATTTTTTGCATTTACTCTGGTTACTCAATTGCAAATCTTGTTTTCTCTACTCTCCACAGTCCTGGGGATCCTTTGAGACGAGACACATTCTTTTCATACTATATGATGCCGTCCACATCTTCCTTTGCCTTTCTCTTGTACCTACTCACCCAATTGACCCAAGCCTATCACTCTCTGTGCCCTTAGTCTGTTTCTCCTCACTACATTGTGTTTTGTTTTTCTCTGAACTCAACATTCATCTTCTTTACAAATCTAGATTAAGTTATAACATTGGTTAAAATAGAACAAGAACCTATTAAAATTATGTTTCAAACATGAAAAGCAGAGAGACGCATGGCTTTACCCAGTTTACCTTTTTGGTGCACACTTTGAGATTCTGAAAGGAAATATATAGCACTGAAACCAAACCGGCATGGTTATCTATGGAAAAAGATCTTGCACATCTTCCTCATTATATATTATCCTCTGTGTGCTAATATCTACAAACTCTAGTAAGCACAGCAAATCTTTGGTTTGGCATCTTTGCAGCTGACATGTGTGGGCAGAAGTGTACTATCAACGACACCTTCACAAGGTAGCCTACGTTTCCTCCCACATTAAAATACAGTGTACAATATATAACACTAGTGTTGGATCAGTCCTATAATTTTGATTTTGTTTTCAATACCAGCTTTTGGACCTCAGTACCTATAGCAAAATGATTTGGAATGAAATAACAGATAATTCCAAACCCCCAGTCTTTCTCCAGGCTCCCTTGTGTACCGCACAATTGTTCCTCTCTCTGGTGTGCTGTGTCATCACTTTTCACTGCTTCTCTCTTGATGGCCATAATGTCCCAATCACATGAAGCAATATCCCCCATGAAGTCCCGATTCTATTGGTGCGAAGTTGGGGGTGGTTTGGAGGTCCCAAAGCAATAAGGAGCAAGTAAATTAATTTTGTCAAATCTATGAAACTGAGGATTTTCCACAATTACAATAGCAAGGGGCAGCGGATTGATTGTAAATTTGACATTGACAGTGCCCTTTATAAGGTTTGGGACAAAAAAAGCATTTTTCTTTGACTTACCGTAGATACTTGCGTATAAGTCGAAAAATGTATGCCTTAAAATTCATTCAAAAAAACAAGGTCGACTTATCCACAGGGCAAAACAATTTTCCATAGAATTTGGGTAATGGCACAGTGCTTTTATTTAAAACAGTCAATCAAAATCAGTGTTCAAAGTAAACAGTGCAGTGATTCAAAAGAGCTCTTCATTAAATAAATAATCCATAAAGCAAACGTGGAGGTTTAAAAATCAATAAAATAGAACAGCAATCCTTTAAAAACCCGGCCTAACACCCAGGCTTTCACACAGCTGCCTGCGAGCGCTCGTTCACCCACTCGCACCGTCTCTCTCTCTCCTGCTTTCTCCAACTACCTCCATCTTTCTTTCTCTTCCTTGTTTTTTTTTTTTACTCCGTTTTGGCTTCCACACAGCTGCCTGCGAGCGTTCGCTCGCTCGCCCACTCGCACCATCTCTCTCTCTCTCTCTCCTGCTTTCTCCAGCCACCTCCGTCTTTCTTTCTCTTCCTTGATTTTTTTTTTTTAACTCCGTATTTCCTTCCTCTCTAACTGACTCGTGTTTCTCTTTATATGCAGAGAGGACATAGCAGCTGCAGCACATTAGCCACAGGAACAATCACAGATGTGGGCAGTCTCTCACCTGTGCACTAGGTGAGAAACGCCCACACCGCAGATCGCCCTGCGGCTCGCTAAGTCGCGAGTGCTGTGATTATTTATTGAAAAACTAAAACAGCCTTTGCTAAGAGAGCTGTAGACCCATAACACCACATAAGCCTTTGTTGGAATTTCAAGCATTGGCTGGCTGGTGTACGCGGTTTATGAACAGATATGGGCTGTGCCTTCGTCAGCGAACAAAAATCGCGCAGAAGCTGCCGAAAGATCTAGAAGAAAAGGTCAGTTCCTTTCATAAATTTATTATCAAGCAAAGACAAAGGCATGACTTTGATCTCAGTAACATTGGTAACATGGATAAAACGCCAATGACATATGCCGGGGAATCGAACTGTAGCAGGTATTGGTGAGAAGACCGTACTTATTAAGACAAAGGGCCATGAAAAAACCCAAGTTTTACCCTCGACTTATACGCGGGTCATAACAAATTTCGTAATTTTTGGCTTAAAAATACGCTCGACTTATCTGCGAGATCGACTATTACGCGAGTATCTGCGGTACCTCTCTGCTCCAGATTTTAAAATTACAAATCAAACAATTTAGATGTGATTAAATTGCACATTGCAGACTTTAACAGTATCTGCATACATTTCAATCACACTATGTAGAAATGACAATACTTTTTTATATCTACTTCCTCTCCCCATGCCCCATTTCAGGGGACCATAATATTTGGGACATAGCCATGGCAGGTATATTAAAGCAGTCATATTTAGTACTTCTTGAATGCAGTGACTGCTTGAGGTCTGTGATTCACAGACATCACCAGGTGCTGAGTATCTTCTCTGGTGATGTTCTGCCAAGCCTCTAATGCAGCCATCTTCAGCTCCAGTCTGTTTCAGGGGCTTGTCCCCTTAAGTTTTCTCTTCATCATATTGAAGACATGCTCAATTGGATTTAAATTGGGTGATTGGCTTGCCCATTCAAGAAATTTCCATCATTTGCTTGAAAAACTCATGTGCACTATATTAGCACTATGTCTGGGATCATTACTTTGTTGTTGGAATGAAGTGAAATCCATGGAGTTTGGTTGCATTTACTGCAACTTGAGTTGATAAGATGTTTCTGTTATGAGAGAATAAATTTGGAGGTACGATAGTTGAGTATTTTGTTTGCAGTGTACATTGAAATATATAACGATTTGTTTTAGAAATGTCATAGAGACTGCTTAAATGGTCAAGTAAGCGAGCAGAATGTTCTGGGGGGATGGTTCAAGAAACTGGCTGATGCACCTAATAAGACTTGCTAGTTGGCATGTATACAGTTTTCATAACTGAAAAAGAGCTGAATTCAAGAGATACTGAAAAACAAGGATATAATAGGAAAAGATTTTTATTTTAGGATGGTTGTGCACTATGCTGAATCACCTCCGATTGATTAAAAGACAAGAGTATGATATGTAAGCATTAATTCAGCACTGTTATACATATTCAATTGTATATAAATATAAACCTCCACCTGTAATTCAGCCGTCATACATATTCAATTGTATATAAATATAAACGTTTACATGTAATTCAGCACTGTTATACATAGTCAACTGTTTATAAATATAACCCTCTACCTGTACTCTTTGATCATTCTGACCATGCTGTAACAGACTGTTGTGATGGATGCTCCATTTTCAACCTGATGCTGCAAGTGTGAATAATTGACGCAGAAGGACAAGCTTTTTCCTGCCTGACTGACTCAAAAAGGTTTTATCAAACTTGTCCCAGTAGAGCTAAATTTTCTTTCTTTAATTAAGATGTTGATTTCTACCACATTATACACCTCAGAATTACTGTGAAACTGACATCTGCAGTTCCATCATCACTAAA
Source organism: Polypterus bichir lapradei (assembly GCA_026402145.1). Taxonomy (NCBI): domain Eukaryota; kingdom Metazoa; phylum Chordata; class Cladistia; order Polypteriformes; family Polypteridae; genus Polypterus; species Polypterus bichir. The sequence continues at coordinate 128,762,644 of JANRMT010062814.1, forward strand.
GACCAGTGTGCCAGTACCTGTGGTAGCCATACATGCCCAAGCCATAACACCACCACCATGTTTAACAGATGAGTTGGTCTGTTTGGATCTTGGGCAGTTCCTTTTCATCTTCACACTTTGCTCTTGCCATCACTCTGATACAGGTTCATCTTTGTCCACAAGACCTTTTTCCACAATTCTGTAGGCTCTTTTAAGTACTTATTTTACAAATTGTAATCTGGCCATCCTGTTTTTGTGGCTAACTAGTAGTTAGGTAACTAGTGGCCTACCAGTCCTTTTGTGATTACTGAGCTCAAATTTCTTAATGATATTCCGGACAGCTGATTTAGGTAATCCTAAGGTTTTACAGATATGTCTAATGGTTTTATTCTTGTTTTTCAGCCTCCTAATGACTTCTTTGACTTTTATTGGCACAGCTCTTCTCCTCATGTTGAACAATGGCACCTACAGACACCAAAGGAAGTCTGTTAGTAGAAGCAAGCCTAGGAATTTTATGAAGCAATGAAACTCACCTGAGTACTCACAAACACCTGTGATACCAATTGTTCCAAACATTGTGGTGCCCTGAATGGGGGGACCGTGTGGAAAGTGCTGTAATGTCAACATTTTAGAGGGGAAATAATAGATCGTTATTTGGAATACATGCATTTCATGAGTTTTCCATGTCTACAACAATCCATGTAAACACATTGTTAAAACAGAAAATTTTTTCATATATTAGTAATAAATGACAAAATGTCAACATTAACTGAATAATGTATGAAGACTGAAGTCCAAATATCAAATAAGCACTTTCACAAAAGGTGCAAGTGCAATGCGACAGCTTCCATGATGCAGCGGTAAAAACTGCTGACTGACCGCAGGATTGATCCTGGGTGCCACGCAACTTTACCATTTTGAGTAGTGAGCTGCACTTATTGTTAATATTATGCAGTAAAAACATACTGTACATTTGATCTGCGTCTGTAACAGTCGGTGTTAATTTTTAGAACTTGTAAAAGTTAGTGTTTTATTTTTTTTTTTTACTTTTATTCTCTCAGTCGCGATCACTATACAGACCACCCACCCCAACCACAGATCTGACACTGTTAGTTTTTAATTGAAACTGGGAATAACTATAGATGTGAGTGGTGTTTTGAGAGAATGGAACTTGAAATTCTCTGATCTGGAGATAATAGGAACCACAGCACAGAAAGAAGTGTGTACATTGCAACAGGTACACATGTTATAGATGTAGGAAGGACGGTCCTTGGGTGTGTGGGAACTGTTAACATTTTAATTTGATGATTGCATATAGCGCTGAACTGACCCCTCTGTACTATTCTTTCCTCTGCCTGTCCCGGAGTACAAAAGAAACATGTGGAGACTGGCCACATATACCTATGTCTCTGTTTTTTGTCAGTGCGCCTTTGATATCATGGACCATAAGGTGCATACTAATTCAGTATGAGCAGGAGCACTCAAGAATAAAACTGAATAAAAAAAAAATTCTAGTGACAATGAGATACAAAGAAGGCAGATTCACCAGCATTTGTGTGTCAGCTTTTATCCCTCCGGAACAGAGAATTTCCAGTTCCATTGTCTCAAAACACCACTCACAGCTACACTCATTCCCACTTTCAAATAAAAAGTAACATGGTGTCAAATCGTTTGTATCGTGATCGTGAATGAGAGAAGTAAAAAAAAAGGGAGCTAACTTTTACAATTACTATAAATTTACACCAGCTGTTACAGATGCAAATCAAATGTATGTTTTTATTGTATAATATTAACAATAAAAGCAGCTATCTACTCAAAGTGGTAAATTTGCGCGGTACCCAGGGTCAATTCTGCTGCCTTCTGATTACAAGTCAGCAGTTCTTACTGCTGCACCACGGAAGCTGTTGTATTGCACTTGCACCTTTTGTGAAAGTGTTTATTTGATATTTGGACTTCAGCCTTCATATATTATACAGTTCATGTCTACATTTCGTATTTTATTACTAAAACATGAAAAACGTTTCTATTTTAATGATGTGTTTACATAGATTGTTGTAGACACGGAGCACACATGAAATGTATGTATTCCAAATAACGATCGATTATTTCCCTTCTAAAACTCCACCACTTCACTCCAAGATAATCAAGGCTTGAACTGGGAGAACTTCTTGTACTTTCTGCAGCGGCAGGGGGGAATGGTATAGCAGGCTGCTTGCTGTTTTTTGTTGGTCAACAAATTTACAAGGCAAAAGACACTGATGGAGAGGTGTGAAGGGATTTAAGGTGGGCTGGATTTACAAGTTTTTTTGTAGGCTTTGGTAATTCTAGTGTTAATCACGTCAACATTGTATGATTTGTAATTTTAAATAGTGGAGCATTGGGGTACATCAAAAAATGTGTGTCTTTGTGTTAAACATGGAGGGCGCACTGTATTTCCGGTACTGTTTTAAAATTAGTTTTTTCCGTGCTTATTCAGTACTGTTATACCATGCAACCTTATATGACACAAACAAGATATTTAGATGTTTATTGATAAAGTATGTGCATCTTTTAAACAAATTTATTTTAAATATAACCTCTTACAAAACATTTCTACTATAAACATGCAAGCAGAAATGTCATTAAAACCATAGGGTTTTCTCATCCTTTCTCCATTATCTATTATGGAGATCACCATAAAATAATGACAAATAAAGAAAGTACTTCAAGAGAACATTTAACAATACCACACCCCAAAGTAGAATGCATTCTTGCTCAATTTGTGCATGATAATGGCTAATTCAACTCAAACGTGTTTGTATATCTTGGTTCAGACTGAAAAAATAATCCTGGGTTAGACACTACATGTGCATCATGTATATTCAAGAGTCCAGCTTCTGTGTCTACTAGTGTTAGTAATGCCCTAACCTTTTACCTTATTTAACTTTAGTTTTCACTTTTTACTGAGCAAATTCAGACTTTACACTACTATTCGATTTTATAGAACTATTTGAAGTCTTTTAATATTATAGAATTCAAAAATGTGCACCATACAAACACAGCATTGTTTACTTCAGTCCTGACAAGGAACTAAATGAAGACAGTACACTTCATAGACTCGTATGTCAGGTTGAGCTCCATCTTTGTTTCACTATATGAGCCTGAGCAAGTTATTTAACCAGCTTGTGCTCCAGTTGCCAAAAATATGCATAAATAAATGTACTGCTGAGATGTTCATCAATTGTTATGGTGTTCACTCTAGAAAGGTGCTACATCTACCGTAAACTGCCTTTTTATCAAAGATAAATTACAACAGTGAAACTTTGATCATTGCTCTTACAATGTAACACAAAATAAAACATTAACATCTTATAGACTAACCCTGCTCTAGCATTAAATACTTTTGAAAATGAAAAGTATTAAAGAAAAGCTTATTTCTGAGAAAATTGCACAAAGCACTACTCACAAGGATGAGATCTTGGCATGGTGATTAGCACTACTACTTCTCAGCTCCACAATCTTCAGTTCAAACTCTGCCTCAGACTTTGTCTCTATGGAATCTGCACATTCTCCTCATGTTTGTTTCTGTGTTTTTCCCACATCCCAAAGCAGGTTAGTCTGACTGATGAGGTTACTTTAGCTCTGGGTGGGTGGGTGCGTGCGCAAGTGTGGCCTGTGGTCGAGTGGCCACTAAAGTTTATTTATTCCTTCCTTGTACCTCATGCTATTGGAAAAAACTATGACTACTGTGGTTCTGTCTCTCATAAAAAAAATTCTAAAATAAAGTCACCTACACTTTCAACGAGCTTTCAACCAAGAGTGCATCACCACAAACATAGCACAGCAAATTAAGCTGCTAATGCTAATTATGAGTAGCACAGTTATTAGGCCTACTAACTAACTTGCTGAAAAAACTCCCGCAAGCCCTGTATAGGTACCTAGCAGCCCATTCATAACAATACTGCTGCTACCTGCTTCCATGAGAGAGTGTAGCAACCAGAGTAGAAGGCAAAAGATCTTCATCAGAGCCCTTTACAAGTGCAAGTGTGGCAAGTCAAAACTGTTCTAAATACTAAAAATTAAATAAGGCTGAAATCAACATTTTCTTCTTCTTCTTCCTTTTCACCTTTTCCCAATTCTATGTGGGGTCAATATTCTATAGGCTTTGATGTGCTTTTCATGACTGGATACCCTTCCTGATGTCAACCTTCACCATTTAGCCATAATTCCAGATGAAGGAGACATGCAGAGTGGAGTGGCCACTGGGGCTCAAGTTGCTGCTCCTTTGGCCTGAATAGCACAAGTGTCCTTTTAGCTTATAAAATAAAAAGCATCCAGAGAATCAGCCCCTTTTTTCCCTATTTGATGAATCACTTCAGTATTTAGTGTGATTTCCTGTTAGGGCTAAATTGATCTTTTTACAGCACGCGTGGCAGCCAAATTGAATTATTAAAATTATTAAAAGAGAGGGGGAAAATGGCAAAATAAGCAACATAGGCAACTGCACCTGTGCAGTTTTTTGTTTTAACGATTTTGAATGATCATGACGAGAAAGTACACTGATGTTTCAGAAGCTCTGTATGAACAAAGGGTGCCGTATTGAGAACCCGCTGTATAAATAAGACTACAGTATTTTTACTCAAAATTTCCAAGTTTGCAAAATAGCAAACCTGCCGTGTTCTTTATTTTTATTAGAAGAAATCTGTAACTAATTTTACATGCTTGCTTATTCTCTCAAATGCATGCAACACAAACAGGTTCAAGATCACACGATTTTTCTTTTACTTGCTGCAAATCTAATGAACTTGAGAGGCTAGTGTTGTACATAAAAAAGGAAAAAAAAACTGGTACAAGATAATTTCTAGTGATTTCCAGTACAAGTTATACAAAAGACACCTTTGAGGGAAAAAAAATACATGACAGCACATCAAACCACTGTCGTACTGTTAGGACGGAAAGAGACTGCATTTGGCATTGTGTGCAATGGGTAATTCTTTAATTTGCTCGGTTCTTCTTTTGCGCTATAAAAGAACAAGTAAAGTACACTGGAAGTTCAGTAGAGAGGGTTAACATCTATACTGTTCATTAAATAATAAGGAGCAATATTTCGGGAATATTTAATTACTCTAAATTTACATCCAAACGAAATTTAACACCCGTTAAATATTGAGAAACATAAATTGACATCGATTCAATTTTAAATTTTTTTAAAGGAACAATGTCGCCCTGTACAAACCCTCGGCGCACGGAGAAAAGCTTTAAATCACACTAAGTTCGGATTCGAGCCCACATATCTAAATTTGTAGGTTGTGGCATATTTTATAAATTCATCCTGACAGAACTGTAAAAATGTTCATATCAAAAGTTATTCTGCCTGCCTAAATTTGTCATTAACTTTCATGGGCCCAACTATTCACTTATTATTGTTCAAAACAGTTATATACGGCGAAAGTCAATAGGCAGCCGTCTCAACTAATTTCAACGATCAGCAATATATTAATAGTACCTACCAAACAGCGTACGGAGAATTTCTTAGGTACTTGAAGTGGATAACTAGTTGTCTTAAAGATTCGGTCGACTTCCTTACTCATCCCGTTTCAACGCCCACCGCGTAATACCTGGGCAGGGTGTACGGGATGACGCTTTTGTGGGCGGCTCTCAACGTTCTGTAGGCTGATCGAAAGAAATGTGGTGTAAACAACACTTTATCCGCCTAACACATTCCTTTCTAATACGTGCTACGCTATTAACACACATTGTTTTCCCAAAATCTAAGTATTGTATAACATCGTACTTGTCGTAATGTTAAGCAATACTGACTCACAGGTGCCGAGTCCGAATCCCGATTAAGTTCTCTGTCACATTTATGGAGCAGGGTCTAGCAGCAGACTCTTACTTGGCATTTTTGAAACCCTCGATGAATCTTTCGTTTCCACTTTCCTCGCCCATATTTCCAAGTAGATATTGCTGCAGCAGCCCAGAGTGAAATGGGAGGATCGCTAGGGGCGGGATAAATGTCAATCAAATTCGACATCAGCAAATCATGTTGTTGCTAGCGCGCCGCGTACTTAAGCCTTTCCGTTGCATGACTCGCTCTGAGGCGAGTTTGGTGGACGGAGTAGTACTACTATGTAAGTAAGGTATGATGTTATGGAGGACTATTTCGGACAAAATGAAATAAATAAATGCGCAAATAATTAAAAGTACTGTGAAATGTGAGCATAAATAAATAAATGTGTCACGAAACATGTTTTTTGTTGCTTATTTATTTATTTATTTATTTAATTTTGTCCGTAACATTCCTGCAAACCGTCATGAAATACGACTTGAAATAAAACTGTCACTTTCACTCGTCAAAGTTGAGAGGGTGGGCTCTAACAAGCCCTCTAGTTACTGATTGGTGAATCGATAGCACAAGAATTAATAAGAAAAATGCTTACTACTGCCGATGAAATGGATTCTGCCGACGATATTACGTATTTCAGAGAGAGAATTGAAGATTTATCGGAAGAAATTACAATGTTGGCGGCCCCTTTAGACTCCGATATAGATGTAACTATTTTTGAAATTATCGAAGAACAGGTGGAACAGACTCGATTACAATCCAGTTCAGGTGACGCGGTTCCCTGCTCTGGACGTCCATCCTTTGACATTCCAGCTGAGTCAATAGAACACCTTCTGCTATGCGGTTTAAAAGTACGACAGATTGCTGATCTATAGCCTATGGTGTATCGGGGAAGACGATCACAAGGCGAATGAGCCAGTTTGATATACGGTAAGCTGCAACGGCTGTATTAGTTTAGGTACTTTGACATGGAATGCCCAAAGTAACAGTAGATTTTGGTGTCATTTATGTTAGTTACATTGTGATTAGACTGAAACACTGTAGAAGTAGTCATACATAAGCTTTTTTTATTTAAATCTGTTATTAACTAAGTTACATTTTTTACTAAGTATCCATGTTAATAATTTTAAACTTAATTGTATTTACAACAATTATCAATCAGTTTACTGTAATACATTTTTTATTTATCAAATCATATTAAATATTTTTAAATGCATTCTGTTACTTGTCTTTGACAGGTAACTGTAGCTAGTGTAACAATAATTGTCAAACAGCTGAGATTAAACTGATAGAAAACCACAGAAATACCTAAAATCAATTATTATTATTGTTGTTTTTATTTTACCAAAACATTTAGATAGGCTAGGTGTTCTGGTTGAGGTGAGCCTAGTTATTATTCAGTTCCTTTAGTATTTCATTGTGTGTAGTATGAAAAACAACAGTCCCATAGCATAGTGGTTAACAGCCTTGCCTAATGGAGGCAGCATCCTAGGTTTGAATCCCATGGCTGAAGTGAAGTCTGTGTGGAGTTTGCACGTTTTCTCCTTGTCTGTAGTTTTTCCTTTCCCCTCCAGGTGCTTATCTCATACTCCGAAAGACGTTCAGGGTACGTTAACTTACGATTCCAAATTAGACTTAGTGTGGATGACTGGGTTCAGTTTTAGAGTTACAAAACAACTTCATTTTCTGTACCGTTTGCTGTTGCTGTGATTTCAAGCTCTCTGTTGTAGGTCTGCACAGATGCCTGTCCTACATGACGCATACAAAGAAAGTTTACTGTATAGTGCAGGTGCCATGCTGAGGAGGACTACAAGGAAGCAGAGCTCTGGGGGGAGCACACTATGCACAATTTCTGCAACATTTAAGCCATTTGGCATGCTTTCAGCAAATGTGATACCACTTTGTAAATACCTGGCCATCCTTCTGAGTCTCTTTTTCGAACCACTGTTCTAATAGATGTAACTTTTGCTTCTGGCCATTGAACATTTTTAAAAATATGCACAAATTTGCTTTAGTGTGTGGATTTTGTCAGAATGATTTTTCCATTGTCTGGTCAGCAGTTTTTATTTTGGGTAAATGATCAGGTTTTTGGTCATAATTGTGTCGCAAAGCCCATCTAAAGCTTGTTTTCAGGTGTTATACGATTGCTCATGTTTCTGAGCATTCCTGAAGATAAGTAAGTCACTGCCTTGCAACCAAGAGAAGACATCGAACACTCAAAACAGGAACAGTCAGGGTATTTATTCAAATTGGAGCTTTCACTTCAATACCTCCAGACACAGCGAACAAGCAGTAACAGGGCCAGGTCGGTGGCTGGGTTAGAATGTTCCCCGCATCAACCATCAGGTGACAGATGCATTACGTGTTTGAGGCTGCAAATTTGCAGTTGCCTTGCAGCAAACCTACCTTGGCGACAGACAATCAACCCTCGACAGATGCTTCAACCATGTTTTGGCATGCAGCACCATTGGGGAAGGTCTCAAAAGGGCTTGAAAATCTTACGATATGTAGAGCATCAGCTTAAATGTTTTACAACTGGTACCTCAGGACTGTATACTCAGGGGTGTATACAGTCAAGGTGGGCTGGAGTGCCACCTTGTTACAAATCACACAGCTTAAATACAGTCAATATGAAACTATTTATTTCAATGTGATTCATGTCAACATGGGCATCTGCAGGAAACTTGGGTGTGAACCACAAAATTAAGGAACATTCACAGAGACCAACAATAAGAATAAAAAAACTGAAAAACCTAAACAATATATTTGTTTGACAGAAATATTAGAAAAAAAAAACACATTAACATCTAACTTGTTGGTCCTAAATTGCATTTTTCTACAATAAGCCTTCTAATTAATGATAATATATAACAAACTGTCAAGTCCATGAAGAACAAGGAAGGTGCTGTGTGGTTTGATATTTAAGCCTCACCCACATTTAAATGTCAAAATAGTGAATAGTTAAACTCCCAAAATTGCTGGCAAATTTGTGATTTCACGTTTGCAGCCCAAGGCAGCATCAAATTCACTTTCTAAACAGTTCTACACAAGTTTACTCATAGTGCCTCTAGGTAAATTATTTGCAAATAAAACTTCATGTATAAAAGATGCTTTCCAGACAGAAGTGTTCACCTCCTGTATTGAGCAGGGTGTGAATGCTTGTAGGAATGTGTTTTTTTAAAATTGTAGTCATAGCTAAAACAAATATTTTCTTCCAGTAACCATGGGGGAAATTTTTTCAGACAAGAAACTTGCAATACAAAAAATGGATATATTTAAGTTGCTTTTAAATGCTGCACTTACTAAACAACTGAGGGAGCCTGTAAGACAGAGCAGTCTTCTTACAATGTTTCAGTGGGGTCTGCGACAATTGCATGTCCATCTTCAGAAGAGACGGGTACACGGTCCTAGGCACAGACAGCAGGTTATTTGCTTGCATTAAATACCTTTTAACATAGCTGTTTTATTTTGAGGATATTGTACCTAAACAATTCTTCCTTTGTACACATTCTGGTGTATGTTCAGACTATAATGTGTGTCTGTCTCTGTCTATCTTTGTATGTAAATAAAAGAGTGTTATTACAACTGTATACAAAATCTGCACATTGAAATAACCTGTCTCAAGCTAAATTTAAAACTGTAAACTTCTCTGTAATTGAAGTTTGACTTATTTTAGTGACATTGGTGCATCCATTGGGAGAACCTGATTCCCTCCTAACCTCCCAGTTAACTCTGTCTATGGTAGAAATGTGTGAAAGATGGCTCAGTAACACATAGTCAACGAACACTGCTGAGTGTTATGCCATGCGTTTATTGTACTTGTCTATTTATGTGTGTGTGTGTCTACAGTGAAAAACTTTTAAAACACCTACTTTAATACATAATTTCTTGTCATGCAATTAATTTGAACATTTTTAACATACCTTGATCTTTCATATATATGGGATTTCGAATAATCTTATAATTAGTTCTATAATATACATCAACTATAAAAGTTCATAATTTAAACCTTTCATTTTCCAACTTGCTTATTCACTGCCTATTAAAGGAGTATTGGGTGAAAGGTGAAATCAGGGTGCCAGTCCATTGCAGGGCAGTGTTATCTTAATGTCACTAATTAACCTAACATGCACATCTTAAAAATAATAAGAAAAGGAACATGTAAAATTCACATTGAATTTGAACCCAGGACTGTGTGTTATGCATAGCTGGGAATAGGCAGTTGAAAAGGCAATTTAAGGATCCTGTGATGGATGCGATAGCAATTGGAGTCAAAAACATGCTGTGGTCAAAACTGAAAGTAACACCAACCAAGTTCCCAGAGCCCAACACGTGAGCTGAAATACTATTTAAAAATGAAAAGCTATATTCTTTTTCCTTTCAACAGAAAGAACACCTAAAACCAAATTTTTGTTTAATGTTTTATCCATAATCTCAGATGCTGAATAACTTAAAAAGCATTGCATTTATTACTTCACTTCTGTGGAGCAGACTCCCCACTAATGGTCCATAGCATTATGACAACCAAACAAAACATAACATGAAAGGAAAGTGAAGTCTTCCAAAAATAAGAAAAGGTAAAGGAAATACTCAAGCCAAAGGATGATCAAAACCAGCAGTAAGCTGTAAGTTCAGATCAGGAGAATTGCAATTAAAGCAGAACAAATTTGATAAAATATTCCAAATAACAACTCTATGAAGTTTTGTTGCAGCAGCATTTACCTCTGTGCCACCCAAACCCATTATTAAAAAATGCAAAATGCTTATTTGAATAAATCTGAAATGCAAATAGTGACAAGGGTCAAATACATGAAGTTCAGATTACACTTTATGTTTCAGTCCTTGCTCATTGATTATTTTTGTCAATCTCACAAATACAAACAAGGTCATTTATCTTTAAATCCACTAGAGGGCACATTGCCCATTTTGTTGCACAAGATGACTTCTGTCCTAGAAGTGTAAAAGCCATTGCTGACTCCTACAAAGAGAGAACTGGCAATACCCCGTTAAAGCATTAGGTTGGACAAAGGCAAGTAATGTATAACAAACGGGAAAAGTGAGCTCTGTAGCACAGTAGAAGTAGTACTGTATTATGTAGAAATTTAAAAAAATACGAGGAGGGGGCAAAAATTTCTTGAATCTTTAAACCTTTATTATGGAACCTACAGCAATTCAATTTTAGTTGCCATCAAAATACTTCTCTTGAGATGAAATACACTTCTCCCAGCACTACTTCCATTCCTGGAAACATTTCCTGTACTCGTCTTTTGTTACCATGTCTAGAGCTGCCTGCAGTTTTTTTCCTGGATTTCTTCCATGGTCACAAATCATCTTCTCTTCGCTCCCAATTTTAATTTCAGAAACAAAAAGAACTCACAGTTCTGAACTGAGGGTCCCAAAACTTCCAAAAAATGCCCACTAGAGGGGAACATTGCTGTCAAAACCCCAGCTAGTAATAAAGGCAAACACAGAATCTTTATATAAAATATTTATTCATCATGAGAAAATTGCTCTGTAATGTGACGCTCCAAAGAGCATAAAAAGTATACAAGGCTGTTAATGGAAAACCCAAAAGCAAATAAAGCCCCAATACGGTATCCAAAGAGTGGTCAAAACATAGTGCAATTAGGTTAAAAAATCCAATAACTCACAACGCACAGCTGAAGACACAAGAAAACTCACCAACACCACAACATATTCAAATGAACCTTCAGGAACTGTGGAGAGCCACTGGCTTTGTAAGGCAGAGGGTAGTGCCTGGCAGTAATTGGCCGTTTGCCCCTCTTCTGGGGGACCACCCATTAAACACATGGAACATAACACAGGCAAAGAAAGTACAGCAGATAATTGACACAAGTAACATTAGTATAAATAAATGGCTCAACAAAGAACAAAAAGGACATAAAACATGGATTTGAACCCCAGCCTCGGGAGGAACCTTGTTTGAAATATAGCAGTCACAGGGAGAGAGATCTGGCGAATGCAGGAGATGCAAAGCAACAACCATATTCTTTTCGTCAAAAACTAATTGGCAATGTAGTGTGAGGAGGTGAGGTGTGAAGATGCAGGGCCGTGTACAGGTGTGGTGTTTGTGATGCAAAATCGTATTTTGCATGTTCCACAGTTCCAGACATTTTTTTTTCTGCTGCTTTCCTGCAGATGATTCAGCAGTTCAGGGTAATATTGTTGATTAACAAACTTTTTATTCACAAGTTCGTCAATTTGCAAAAATGCAATCATTGTTGATTTGATGTTCCAGTTGACCTGGTGTGCTTTTTGAAGTCACACAATTTTAGTATAAATGTCAGAAATATGTGCTCTTTCAAGTCAGCATGATACCACTTGGCAGACTGAATAAGAAGACTGTAGGGCATACAATACCTGTCGATAACATTAATTTAATGTTATGTGATTCAGCATAAATATGTTGCCACTTGGATACCGATGACTAATATATAATATTTTGAGACTCACTAACTCACTCATCAACACAAACACTATTTTCCATTTAGCTAAAAATGTGAAATTTGCCAGGATGGTACATCTAAACTTGGTCTGCGAGTGTTTTGCAAGACGAAGTAAAATTTGTAATACATTTTAACTTGATAAACGAACGAGGTCTTGCAATACGAGTAGTACTTATATGCTTTGTCTGCTGAGCATCACGTGATCACAACTGAGCTGATGGTTCTTCTCTCTCTCTCGCTGCAGTATTGTGCGTAATCATCTCCCATTCTTGGTCTCAGTCGGCATGCCTCACTCATATAGTCAACATCCGTACGAGCGTATATTGTTTACTATAGCATTGTGACCACGTGTGTGTGTGTGGTAACGGTCCCTGTCTTGCACCCCAAAACACAAAGCTGTGTCTCAGTACTTTAGCAACACCAGCTTTATTCAGCTTGAAACAGGAACAGCACAGTTATTTATTGTAGCGGGATCTGCCACTCTCCTATACACAGACACAGCAGTCACCAGGAGCATGCCCAGATTAATGGCCAATTATACTGTGCCCTGCGCATTTATAATGTTCCTTGTATCACCCATCAATGGCAGGCACTTATAGCATGTCTGCGATCTTTTCAGATTTGATTTTACGGCGAACTGCTACAGCAAAATTAGCCTGCGGTTGTTTCTGGACGCTCTTCCACGTGTCGTCCCATTGGGTAGAATCCCAAAAGAGTTTAGAAACCTTACAGTGCATAAAGCATTTTTTTTTATTTTGTGTCCAAGTGTAATGACTCTTCAGGCAAAAGCAACTGTCATTGGATTGGTTCGCTGTTAAAGTTGCAAAAAAAGAAGATTCCAGTGAGCCAACAGATAGCAGGGATTCCATTAGTTAGAGTAAAAGTCGTCCTACACAATAACACTCCTCTCTCTCGTCTCCCTCACACCAGCCATGATTCTTCTCAAAGGTAAAGTGCATGTTAATTTGTTTTATGTATTTTTATTTTATATTTTGTATTAATCATTTTTATATGAATAGTTTTGGGTTTGGGAATGAATCATCTGAGTTTCCATTATTTCCTATGGAGAAATTCCCTTTGATATACCGTAAATACCCGCATATAGGACGATACCATGTATAGGACACAGTGGATTTTTGACCCTAAAAACCATGAAAAAACCTGTGTACCTGTTTATAGGACGCATCCTGATTTTGAGTTACTAATTAAAAGCTGCTGCCGCCAGCGCCAGTGATTGTATCCATGCGTTTGTGTTAGGCTGGAGTCTCTCTGAACAACAACAAAGAGCGAGAAACATACTAGACGGCGAAAACGACGTATCGGTGACGTGAAAATTCAAAATAAAACAATTTCCAAACGTTACAATAATGCATACAGGTGGATGTATTGTAAAATGAGCTTTCAAACGCCATGTCATTCTCCAAAATCGATACAGTATTAGCGACGCTACACCTGAAAAATACTTTAATTTGAAATTGTGTGAAATGCCAGTGCGGGGGCGACGGCTAATCACGCGCGGACTGAGGCATACCCCGGTAGCTACAATTGCAGCACTGCTAACCGAATGTCGCTTGAAAACAAACCTTGAAATTCAAATTTGATTCAAACCACTCCTCTCTGTCCCCGTCACACAGCCATCGAAGGCAAAGGAGAGGCACTGACACACGCGCACACGATCATAAAGTCCAATGGACGCTCCCTTCTACGCGCCTAGAGCATCACGCATTGAATAACACTGAGATAACCTTGAACAACAGAGAAAACTAACACTGCAATAGTTCGCCCTATAGTCCTAGGACCCGCTCGCTAAAAACACTTTTTTTTTAATGAGTTTTAAGCACAGGGAAAAAAATGAACATTTGAAAAATCTGTAATTTAATAAACCACCAAAAAAAGTCAAATTGCTACAATGCACGCTATGAACCGATTGCTGTAAACAGAACTGAAAACAAAAACAAGCCTTTTCTACCTTATGCGTCCAGTCCTCCCTCTCTCGCTCTCTCTTTTGCGAGCCTGAAGCGCCTGTGTGTGTGTGCATGCCTCTTTCTCTCGTTTGTGTGTGTGTGTGCCTGCCTCTCTCGCGTGCATGTGTGTGTGTGTGTGCGCGTGTGTGTGTGCACGCATGTGCATGCCTCTCTCGTGTGCGCGTGTGTGTGCGTGCGTGCGTGCGTGCGTGTCTGTCTCTCTCGTGTGTGTGTGTGCGCGCGCCTCTCTCGCGCGTCTGTGTGTGTGTGTGCCTCTCTCTCCCGCGCCTGTGTGTGTGTGTCGCGCTCTCTCTCTCTCTTGCTTGTTCGCTCCCTCGCTGCGCAGGAAATGCACAGGGAGAAACTGAACATGTACAAACCGAAAGAGAAACTGTATCCTTGTATAATACGCACCTGGGTTTTTAGGCCTACTTCTTAAGAAAAAAAACCCGTCCTATATGCAGGTATTTACGGTACGAGTGCTTTGGATTACAAGCACGTTTCCAGAACAAATAATACTTGCAATCCAAGGTTCCACTGTATTAATATTTAGGGGTAAACAAAAATAAACTAAATACTCTAAAATCTCAAAAGTGCCTTAATGGATTTGACTGAAATTTTTTAATGTTATAGAAAAAAACAAAATTAGCCAACATGTGTTTTTTTATTTATTGATAATTGTTCTTAATAATGCTCTAGCGAGTTGCTTATTCTAATGCACCATGTCCCTGATTTTCCCACAGTTGCTGACAGCGGTCCCACAGAGAAATGGTGCATGTTGGTTTATGCAAATGTAGGCCGTCAGCAGAAGTGAAGTGAAAAGAGCAAAGTTGGGTGAAGCTCAAAGAAGACACATTTAGCATAGTCAGTTTCACGAAACTGATCCAGAAAGGTAGGTATTTAATATATATTACAACCTGGTTTAATCTTATCTTCAACCTTGTGCAAATGCCAAACTGGGGACTTGAATTCTTACATGTAAAAGTATCAGCAAACATGGCATGCACAACTACTCTGAGATAACAGTTTCATTCTCTACTGTATTACAGAGTTTACCTTAGAGCAGTGTTTCTGAACCTTTGTGGCCTTGGGACCCAGTTTTTACCTTTTTAAGTTCCTTGATGACCCACAGACAGCATCTGAAGAGAATGGGGTTTTGTCCTTTTGTGAATCAAGTGCAATTTGAAGATCTGGGACAGGGTGGTCCCTTTGGTGAAACAAGCTCAGCTGGACATGGGGAAAAATATTGAACAGCATTGTGGATCACTTCAATGGACAGGGGTGGTGTGATATGTGACAATAAATCTAATATAAACTGATTATGCTACATTTTTTTCACTGCATAGCCTTACGTTTTTGAAAAAGCCAACACTGTTGTCTACCTGTACATCATTGGATTCACAATATCAACCAGCAAACAGTGTTATGTGCTTTTCTAAGTTAAAAATAAGAAAAAATGCAAATTAACCAATATATTCAAAACCACTGTATTATTATTAATTTTAGGATTTGATGCTAATGCAGAGTCAAGATTTTTAGTTTTTAGCTTTGAATGAATCGAGTTTAAATCACCTTTGTAACATTACTGAATACTGTTTTAATATGGAATTCTACTGTAATTTCTTTCACACCAACACCACCAAGGAGTGCATGTAGCATGTTCCACAGTAAGCAGCTGAAGTGAACTAATTATAATAGCCTGGTGAAAATGACAAATGAAACTATCACAAAGAAGTAGTTACGTAATACTTGTGATACACCCATTAAACCAATGGCATTATAACTGAGGCCCACTGTGTTAAAAAATATCCTGGGCAAAGCTGGGTAAAACTGCTAGTAATTATAAAAAGAAAAGACAAATATTTTACCTGGAAGTTATTGTATGTTAACACTGGTTTCTACTGCAGTATTAAACAAAATCTGCAGTTAACCTTTTAAAGGTAAGATTGACCTGGGACCAAGCAGCTTTAGACATTAAGACATTTTATTACCTGCTTATTCCAACAGAGGATTCAGCCAGTCTTGGTAGCATCAGGTGCAAGGCTGGAACCAAACCTGAACAGGTGATCACAGAGCACACATCCACACTCACTGTATGTATGGGGCCAATTTAGAGTCACCAGTTAACTTAACATTCATGCAAGTGCCATACTTACAGTGACCAGGCTGAGATCTGAACTCTGATTCCTGGGACTGTGAGGCAGCAGTGCTTCCATGCTATCATGATAAATAATTGAATATTCTAAATAATTTTAAGCACTAACAAACAATAAAGAATATTGCACCTTTTTACAGATTGTAATTGGTTTCAGTTAGACAGACTGACGTAGACACTTCATAATCTGGAATAAGTTTGGAAACTTTATTACTTTATTAAGGGTATTATGAACATGCAATAAGCTCAGTTAAGGTGAAATTCAGCAGATTTGATGTACATTCAATCTGGCCTGTATAGTAGCTGGTGCAACATCCTCCCAGGACAATACATCTCAGTAAATATAGACAGATATCTTTAATGTATACTGCTAGTCCAGATCTGAAGATGGTTGTGCACATGACCCTCCATCCAGGGTTGATTGCTACCTTGCTCCTAATGTTGCTGGGACAGGTTCTGGCCCCATGGTCTTGAGCAGGATGAACGGTCAATACAAAAGTGAATCTGTTATTTGAACTACAAGGTGACGTCATTATGATTTTTTCTGGGAAAAGTTAAGTCTGATGTGCATGGTTCAGTGTGCCGACTTCACAACCCTCAGAATGAAAATTTGGACAGTAATAGTGGAACTGATACTCAAATTACCTGTCTGAAATTGGGCCTAGCTGGAGAAAGGAATGGTAACTTTGATAATGTGAAATTTGGTAAAGAGTACAGCAACATTTCTCCACCTTAAATTCTAACAGTTTAGTCTGCTGTTTAAATTTTATTGCAGCTCTGCTCTTGAAATTTGAATAAAATGTTTTTTATAAATAGGTGCAGTGATTAAATAATTTTCATATCCAAGGAAATTTAAATGTAGCTGTTAGATATATTGTTGAGAAATGTTAATAATTTGTATTACTCTGAATTCAAAAGGCATATAAAATATACATAATGTATATGCTATAGTGTAAGTACATTTTATAAAATTATCTCAACCAACAGGCAAATCTGATTTCTAAGAGTTATCGATTCCTTATGTTTCTCATGCCTGTTGACAGCTACCACCATCACTTTTAGCGAGCCAATTTCTATTTAGCTCATACAGTTCTTCACCAATTTTAGCTAGTCTGCTTTTATACTCAAGCTTTTCATAATTGCACTTAGGCACTCCCTCAAAGCCATATATGGCTCCCCACCAACATGCAGCAATGACACCCGTTGAGTCACTGTCACCTCCATGGAAAAATCCATGATGGGCAAGAGTGACCCAGGAGCTACCAGCTTTCAGCAGAGCATCATATGCTATCATAGGAGCATCATGACCACTGGCTCCTGCCCAGCCTTGATAGCTCAGTGTTGAGTAAAAGGCATCTCTTTCTATAGAACCATAGGCATCAGGGAATTTAGGCTCTGATTTGCCATCCAGAATTCCTCTTTCCTCAAGATAGACATTCCATTTTTTTTCAAAATAACCCCTAAAAGAGAAAATAACATTGTTAACAACAGTAGTTGCTGGTAATAAATTATTTTACCAAGAAGTGCTGGTAATAAATTCTTTTACCAAGAAGTTTTATTTTAATATTCTCAGATCTGTCATTTTAGCGTTTTAGAGTGGCTGAAGCCTATGTCCTGGCAGCATTAGGTGTAAAGCATGAAATACACCATGGTGGGATATTAGACCATCACAGGGCCCACTGGTGCATATACACACTCTCCGGTATGACTAGTTTAGAATGGGCAGTTAACTTGGTTTAAATGTCTTGTGGAGTTGTAGGAGAACATGCAAACTCCACATTGAACAACCAGCAGAATTCAAACCCAGGAAGCTAAATCCATGAAACCCCATGTCATTAATAAGCATAATTTTTTGAAAACCTATTGTGAACTGTAAGGAAACACTCTTAAGTGACATGCAGTTACACACACTGTGGATATATTATGTATACTTCGTCTACACACATTTTTCTTACTTAAGGAAATCAATTTTTTTTCATTCATTAATAAATGGCACATACCATGTTTCCAGATTTTCTTGAACATCACGTCCAGATTCTACTATGTAGCTTTTTGCTTTTGGCAAAACTTCCAGGAGACCCCTTCCCCACTTCCGAGGAGGCTTGCCATTCACAGCATAGGCTGTAAATAACGCTGCAGTTAATGCGCCGAGATAGCCCGTAGGGTGGTGATGGGTCAGTCTCCCACTCTCAATGCTCACTTCAATCAGGAGTTTTTCTTCAGAAGGTTGTGGAAATCGCAACCCAATGCACATGGCACGCATGGCAGCTCCACATCCTCCTCCTTTTGGATTAAATTTAAGATTCAGTCCACCTGGAACATCAGGGTTCAGTGTGCTCACCATTTCCATACACGTCCAGCCTAAAATGCAAAAGAGAACATTACAGTTAGAAGACACTGGTAACAAAAATAATAACGGAATATAGAAAACAGAAGATTTAGAATATACAGTATCATGATAATAAATTCCAAAAACAGCATAACATTCTGAAACCCACTTAATGTAAATCAGTGGTCTGGGGACTATGAAGTCAGATTCAGGTGCAAGGTAGGAGCCATTCTTGGAGGAGTCTCAGTTTAACACAGGAGCCATCCACACACAAGCTCATGGGGTTAATCAAGAATTGCCAATTAAAAAACATCTTTGGGAGGTTGGAGAAAACCTATGTAGACAGGAGGAGAAGGACATGTAAACTCCATGCAGATAATGACCCGGGCAGGACTTTGAATCCAGGACACTGTAGCCATGATCAGCAACACTAACCACTTTGCCATGAGAACACTAGTTTAAAAATATGTTTATGAAGAAAATGGTTTAAAGAAGTAGATGTTAATACATACCATTACTATATTAAAGCATACCATTACTTTTGATAGTTACAGAGTTTGTATTTTCATTTTCCTATCATGAAGTGTTCAGAGAGCTTCCATTTTTTCTGTGTAATCCATTTGAAAATCACCATACCAGGTGCAAAATCCCCATTTAAGATGATGACCTTATATTGGTGGAGGGGCTCGTGGGCCTTACTGATCTTTATTGAAATGCTGTTAATAGAGATGTACTCCTGATAGAATGTTTTTTTATGGGTAACCCTAAGGGAAGAGACATAAAAGAAAAAAAAGGGAAAAGAACATAATTTCTAAATAATATTAAAATAATAATGCTAGGAGCATGAATATCTGAACCCACTCCTGGTGAAAGGCCAGGGAGTTGGGTTTGCCAGTAAGTGCCCAGTGGCCATTTAGTCAACGTGGCCTGGTCAGGCTCAACTCGAGAAAAATTTATGGAGCTGTCAAGTGGGCTCACCACCTGCAAGTAAATGGTAGGGGCTGGATGTAATGCCAGTTAAGTGGCCAGCAAGAGTGCACTCTTAAAAATAAAGGTGCGAGAGTGGTTCTTCAGAGTGATGCCATAGGGAAACCATTCCACATGAAGGTCCCAGAAAGAACTTGTATTTATTTAGATCAGTAACAGGTCCCATAAATAACCATGAATAGGTGAGAACAGATCTGTGAAACACCAATGGATTCCTGATTTTAAAAGAACTCTTGCTGCATACAATAAAGCAGGCTCAGTTGAGGTTTTCTTGATATATTATATCCTGCTAGGTAGCTTAGTCATCACAGATTTTTGTTTTATCTTCATACAGTATTACAAACATTTCCAAAGCCCAAAGAACACATTCAACACATTCCCTGAATGAAGTGGTCCTTTGACAATCAATGGATTTATGGTGAAACATGAAACCTAGTAAAGCGCCATTTTAGAACTGTTATTTTTAAGAGTGTGAGACAAGTCCAGGCCTACTAGACCATGACAGTTGTGACTGGCCTTTGGGATGTGAAACACAGCTAGCTACTCTGGTGGGAAACAAGAAAAAGCTGAGACAGAAGATTGGAAAACACCAACTAGATATAGTTGGACTCACATCCCCTTGTAGCAGTGGCTCTTGAACTAGGATGCTCAATTAAATGTGGTCTCCTACTCTGGATGCTCTGCAAAGCAGGCTGAGTTTCTGATAAATAAATGCTGGGTGCATTTGAGTATCTGGGTGCTGATACACCCCAATGGGAGGTTGGCCTCACTCAGACTTCAAGAGGAAAACTGACTTATGCTTGGGGGTCCCTGACAACTATTTAATATTGCAAGCTATGTTGACATTTTGAGATCAAAATACAATTCAAATATCCTAAATATGAAGTTTAGCCTTTCAGTTACCTGACACTCATTTCAATTTCAGTTCCTCTGTGTTTTGGGATAACTACAAAACATTTTTTGATATCTGACATGCATCTAAAAATATCTCAAAATAATTCCTGTATATCTGAAATGACTCATATTCAATGTACTGCTAAAAATGGCAAGTGTTATGATTGGTATTTTGTACTTCACTGTGCACATTTAAGACCTATTTTCGTTTTCCTTTTTATGTGAATATAGGTTTTAGAGGTTGAAGAAATCAATTCTGGCTTACTACCATTCTTGAAGATTATTCTGGAGCATTTATAACTATTTTGAACCGTTTTTTGGATGCCATTTTGGATTGTGTTTCACTGCTATTTTGTGGAGTTTCTTATGGTATTCCTAGACAACTGACCCATTAGTGTTTGGGTTTCAGGTTGAAAGGTATAAAGTTCTTCCCAAACACTTCCTTCCCATCTGAGCTGGCAGACAAATAAGAAAATATCAGTGTGTGTTTGTTCAGTCAGATCTCCT
>JANRMT010062814.1:128783759-128835435 GCA_026402145.1 Polypterus bichir lapradei
CACTCCAACTTGGGTCATTTGCCAGGGTAGACTTCAGCCTCCCAATAACCCTAACTGTTAGTGAGAACTTTGAGAAATTTCAATTTAATTTTCAACAAGCGTTCAACTCTACTTAAGACTGAGCAAGTCACTCAGGGCTTTCAGAAACTGCTTTTTGGAAGAATGTGCATATGATGAAGTTAAAAAATTACAGTATTTTTTAAACAAGGATTTTAGATGCATTTAAACTGGCCTTTAATATGATAAATGACTGCTGATTTCAGCTTTCAGTAACATCACATTCTCCAATCCACTTAATAAAATTTAGTGTCACCCATTAGAATTAACACAATGTTACATACAGGTCTTTATGGATGGAGAAAGCATCCCACAGACAGTCAGAAAATGCCAACTCCATGAGGACAGGTGCAGGATTCAAAGACTGGGTGATGAATCTGTGAGGCGGCATCACTAACTGAACCACTGTGTGGCCCACAGGCACAATTTGTAAAAGCCAAATGGTTTGCATTCACTTAATTAACCCTACTGGAATACCAGAAAACCAATTAGCAGAGATTTAGAGACATTGTTATAAAATAGTACTAAAATCTAAAGATGTCAAAATAGTATACAAAATCACTTTCCCTAATATTTCTGGTCAACACTCAAACCTGAGTGACTCAGATGTTTTAGATATCGTGTTAATGCTGGATAGACAGTTGAAGCAAGTGTTATGAAATGGATAGGACAGCCGAAGTGAGGTTAGCATCTAACTCTAATCAATGTTATACATCCACCCTGTACAGGGTCATGGGAGTCCTGAGCCCAACCCAACAGCACTGGATGCTATGCAGGGGCCAATCCTGGATGATGAGCCAATTCACACTTACACACACGCACACATTCAGACTTACTCAAATGGAGTCAGTTTAGAGTTGACAATTAGTGTTTTTTTAAAAAAGGCTATAGCTAATTAGAGCTTGAACTTTTTTTTCTAAACAAACAAAACTGAATGCTTATTAAACTGTTTTACCTGGAGACCTTTGATCCATGTCATGCATGCAGTCTTGATATACTTTAGCCATAATCTTGTAGAGTTCAGGTAGGTCGGGCTTCTTCCCTGCCTTTATTAGCGCTTCACCAGTGGCCAGATGCATTACTGTGTCATCACTCACAATCCACTTATCAATATCCACTGCTTCTAGTCCTCCCATTGCAGCGAGTTCTTTCAGAATTTGTGTCCCACTATTACAGAATTCCCACTCGCCATTGTTGAATCCCAAGGCGTCTCCAACTCCACTCAACACCATTGACGCTTGGTATCTATCTTTCAAAGACATTTTAACAGCAGGCTACCTGAAACACAACACAGAATAGATTTGTAAATCAAAAAGCATTACACTATTTATTTTGCACAAAATGAAATTATAGGTGCACTGGGAACACATTAATATTTCCTAGTGTAAATGTCAATCTAATAAGCTTCCAGAATATTATAGATACTTGTTATCACAGGGTGAATGTCAAGAGTCACATTTATTCATATTTTGGTATAGCAGTCTTTTGGACTGTTAAAAACATCCCATTAGCTGAATTATTAACTGTGACGATGCCAGTCCCCTACCGACTCCCTCTTCCCACATGGGAGTCTGTTGAACCAACACCGTCGATAGTTATGACCGAGATGAGCTGACTAATGTCATTGAAGCCCTGGGGATGGTGGAAAGTGCTCCGGTGCTTTTATTATAAAAAAAAACAACCCAAAACAAAAGTAAAACTAAAAATGTCCATTGTGCAATGTTAAAAAACAAATCCATAAAATCAATGAAATGTGGAGATAAAAGCCATAATAAATAATTTTGTTAAAATAGAGGTTAACTCTTTGAGGGCTGAATATTTTTTCCAAAAAACTCAGTTTTCTGGAAAGCACACAAAGCAATGGTCTCACACATAAGTCAACATAAAACGTCAGTTGCTATGTGCTGTGGCTGCTGTTGGCGCATGTTCAGCATCTTTGGCGGCAGTGGCACCTCGTTGGTCAACAGGAATGCACGGTTGGCCTGCTGCTTGGCTGTCTGGTGGTGATAGTTGCAGTGTGATACAATATGGTTTGTACCTCTTGTCATCATAAGTGGTGGTCCTCCCAGGCAAACGCTGCTGTAGGTGCATCAGCTACACGAAAGTGTTCAGCACCACGATCAGCTGGGGACCAATCGAGATGATGCTGGTACCTCACTTTCATTTTTAATATCCATCTCCAGATCACTTTCATCAAACTCAGAGTCCGACAGGTCAGAGACCTATTCAACAAAATTATGTAAAATGTCCATGGAGTATTTTGCTTTGCACATTTGCTATGGTCTCTCACCAGATGTCGGTGCCATTTTAGAGGTTGTATACTCTTCGCTACTCATGCACGTGTAGGGAATCGAGATTCAATCATCAAGGCTATGTAACTTTCCTTCTAGCAAAGAGAGTCAAACTAAAACATAAGGGTGAGTTTTGTTGCAGTTTATAGCTGATTATTGTCCTCTACTCCTGAATTTTGACAAAAGTCAACATCAGCCCTGAAAGAGTTGAAATGCAGTCTCTCTCCTCACCCAATTGCGGCCCACCCCCTTCTGTCTCCCCGGCTCACCCATCACAGGTGTTGCCGGCGGAGCCTCTGCAGCACGAACTCCTTTCTGCTGACCCCCGTCTTGGCTTCTGAAAATTGCACAGCCATACTTTCCGAGGTCGGCACACCTCCCATCTTCCTTTGCACTCCCTCAGTCGCTCCTCGGATCCATTGGGAGGTATTACTTCTCGCTTGCCCCACTCTACACACTTAGTCAGTGGGGTGAACCAGCCCCTAGTGCGCCTCAACCTGCACTCTGTCGCGGACCCCCCGCTCGTGCTACCTTCTCCTTCCTGGTGTCTGGATCATCTCCCATGACTGCCTTTTCCATCCTATAACCTCCTTTTTTTTCTCTCTTTTATGCCCCCTATCCCTCTATGCCGCCCCGTATATATACACACTCCCGTCTCTGTGGGCGCAGCCCTTTAATCACACGTCGCAGGAAGCCAATGAAGCAACTGAGAACACGTGCAGGTGTGACTCACCCCAACTTCCTCATTAATTCCCTGCTGTCGTGCAATCGCGCCCAAGGAGAGTGACACGGCTTTATGGATTTAAAATCTGGCCATTTTGTTGTAGCCACGGACCCACTATACCACATTAACAACTAACATTAGCTGCATAACCCTCATCAGGAGTTTTAACAGCCATTTTCTGGGCTTACTGGTTAGCCATTTGTCAAAAGGGAAAGTTTTACTCTTTGTAACCCAGAGGAGATCATTGCAAAGTTGAATGGAGCTAGTAGATCCTCTTCATTGCATGCTTCAATTGGGTTTTGGAAAGTAAGAGGAGGAAGTTGGTCCCAGTTACTTGTACTACCTGCTTTGCCAGATGTGGCTTGTGAAGGCTGCAGTTTGGAATAACAAGTTCCTCAGATTTCTTCCAAATAAAAATGACTAGGGCATTGCTGGGTTTGGACTTTTTTGAACTGCATTCACGAATGGCATCTCAGTGTTTGGATGTCCCATACACGTTTGAAAAGGGTCCTGCAAAAGACGGAGTCAGCTGGAATAAAGTACAATAAGGAGACAACTGAAAAAAATTCTAGGCATGGAAAACATCTTAATCCCTAAACACTGGTGCATCGCTGCTAGAGTGCTTGATGAACAGTCACACGCAGAAATGAGCTGAATGCCTCAAAGAGCTGTCGTTAAAGGTGGACTACTATAAGCAGAGCCGCAACACAGTCATCTGATGCCAGCATGTATGGACTGACAAAGTGGTACTTCAGCTCAATGGATAGGAATAAAAGCCAATGGCCTGTTTCTGTAAGTGGCACATGGAGACAATGACATGCTGTACACAGAGAGGGAAAGAGGCTGTGTGGCATATGTCTGGGCCAAACACAGATTTAAGAAATACCTGGAAAGTAACTGACTAACTTACCATAAACCACTGGGACCCCAATAGTAGAAAACACGCCATACTTACATGGGGCATTAAAGGCAAAAATTCAGTATTTTTCAAGTTGGAGGTTATTTCCTCACAAGCATGGTATATATATATATACATTTGCCATGTGAAATTTTGTTCTAAAGTTAGGCATTTTTTATAATTAAAAAAAAATATATGTTGCCCTTACTGTGGGTTTACAATGGAGGCTAATGGGGCATGTGGCAACGGACAATAAAAGCATAAAAACTTACCAAATACCTCCAAGACAGTTGTCGAGTATTGATTCATGTCCTGTGATTACACAGACATTATAAAATAGTTTATACAGGTCATTTTTGAACAAACACAAATATGAGATTCAGGCATTTAAAAAAAATATATTTGTGTGTGCCATCTCAGCGTTTTCCTTCTGCTGCAATAATCTTTCCTCTTGAATGACCAAATCACAGGAAATGTTTTGTGCCACACTGTTGTTTTGATTTACTTTTTTGTGAGAACTCACACAAGTGATTGGAAATTGTATCCTTACCATAAGAAAAACAGTACCAGGAATATGCGATAAAATGATTATTTCCAGATCTCTTGTTGACACAAAGATGCATCGGAAACATGGAAGGCATGCTTTCTTATATCAAACCCTTTGCTGTTTTACTAAAAGTTTTTAGGCTTTTATTTTCTGGAGGTTTCCCATGCCGTATTTGCCTCCATTGTAAAGTGTCAATGTGGCCAAGATGTTTTTTTTTTCTTTTTAATTTATAGAAAATGCTTAACTTTTAAACATAATTTTGCATGGCAAATGCATATATACCATGTTTGTGAAGAAATAACTTTGACTTGAAAAATACTGAACTAATCCTTAATATACAGGACCATTTAGAGTGCTTTATGCATGCAGTCACAGAACACATACTAACCACATCCTTACAGGAAACAATGCAACTGAGCAGTGAAGGAGAAACTAAGGCTGCAGTGATGGTGAGAGCATTAGCTGCCAATGTCCAATGACAGAATCACTGGGGGAAATGCAATAGTTGTGCCACAATCCACAAGAGCTGGTATTTTGGAGAGGATACCTGATAGTGCTAATTAGGTGTAGAGAAAGGGCCAGGAATAATATGTGACATCCAGAACAAAGTCATATCATATCAGACATTTGACGAACTGACAAAGGCACCGGAAATGTGATCCCTTCATATCTAGGCTTCTCTCTGATCCGCCCTGGAAGAGAACTGCAGTGGATCTCAGTGGAGATCACAAAACTATTCAGTCATATCAGATTACTACTCAAGGTTCACTAAGGTACTACACTTTTCCTCAAGCACAGGCATACACATTTTTCCAGAGTCTGAAATCAACTTTTACTATGTTTGGATTTCCAGACAGAGACATGTGGGGTGGAGTGGCCACTGGAGCTCAAGCTCCTGCTCCTTTGCCCTGATAAGCCCAAGTGCCATTTTGGCTTATAGAATAAAAAAAAAACATACAGAGAATCAACCTTTTTTTATCCCTTTTGATGATTCTGCTTCAATATTTCGTGTGGTCTCCTGTTAGGACCGAAGTGATCTCATCTAAGAAGGACTGCCAGCCTAAGAATCATTGTTAAAAGTGAGAAAAAAAAAAAAGAAAAAGCAACATAGATAACTACACCCGTGCAGTTTGTGTTTAACGTTTTTGAACGGTCATGGTCCAGATTTGAAAAATGACAAACTTGCCATGTTATATGATCAAGGTGAAGGTACTAAATAAAAAATAAAATGCATTATTATTATTTCTATTAGACGAAACCCATAATGCATTTTGCAAACTTGTTCGTTCTCTCAAACATGTGTAACTGGATCACATCATTTTATTTTTCCTTCTTGAAGCATAATGAATAATAGAGATGGGTGATGAACATAAAAACACAAATCTGTCACTACTTTTTAGTTATTTCCAGTATTATCAGTCACACAAAAGACACTTGTGGGGAAGAAAAAGCCTTGATTTGAGGTGCTATCGTATAAACTCTTGCTCTTAGAAAGGAAAGAGATTGAATTTGGTAGTGAAATTAACTAGATGGTAATAATTTAATTTGCACTGTCCTCTTGTGAAGATGTTATATATAAGGACGATACAGTACATCTTCAATAGAGAGGTTTGTGTAATATCTTTTCTGTTAATTAAATAATCAGCAGCATCCTTTTTGCCAAGGTTGTAAAATTATAATGCCTCTGAGGTTACATCCACACTTCTTGTAAAATTAAACATGCAGAAATGCAAATGGGTGCTTGCTTTGTGTTCAGGATATTCTAATGTAACCAATCCTGCCCTGGAAAAATGCCATTCCTCCCCTCTGGCAGATAAGGTCACGAATGACAGTACTGCCCAGTTCTCCAGCACTAAATGTAATGCACAAAGGACAGTGCAAAGGCAAAATGGATCTGTAAAAAGGATGATGCTCCACTCATCCTTAAATACCACAGATCAACACTACTGTATGTGTGAATGTAAAGGCCAGACTGGCAGGGCTCCTCATGAAGTGGAAAATTAAACCCACTTTGCCTTCCTTGGGGAAGAATCTTCAGCACAGACGACCAAATCAAAGGAACCTTTGGTTGAAGAATGGAGCAGAGAAGAGCAGACAGGCCTACTACAATAACAGTCGCTATGGAGCAAATCACCTACCAAACTAGTATGGCCAGGAGGCACTGTCCTCACCAAGTTAGACCATAAGAAGTCCTGGGCCAAGTGAAACTGCTTAAATGAAGGCCTTACATTGGGGCTCCTCAATTATATCCTGAGGGGCCGCAGTGGCTGCAGGTTTTCGCTTTAGCCAGTTTCTTAATTAGAACCCGTTTATTTGCTACTAGAGCAGTATAATTTTTGGACATGGTTTTAGTTGACTTGTTTGATATGATTCAGAACCTTTCATTGTATATTTTAGTTTTAAAGAGCTGCATTAAGGTTTTATTTTTGGCTGGTTTCTTAACCAGTAACCAGTTAATAATGAGGTGTAAATGACAAGAGGAACCACCAAACCTCCATCTAATGTGCTCCCATTTAAACCAGAGTGCATGCAGTATCTGTGTTAATGCAATGTTTTGAAATAAAATAAGAGAGAAGGGAAAGACCAGGAGATACACATGCAGAATGTTTTCAGAAAATTAAAAATCTACAATGTGATAAAACTTTGTCTTGGAACAATAAAAACACTAACAAGCCATCTAATTAAATATCAATTTTCATTGCTTGCTAGGCCTGACTTTGAATTGCGATACGGATGGAACAAAAACCTGCAGCTACTGCAGCCCTCCTGGACTGTAACTGATGACTCCTGCCTTACATCAATGAAAAGGGAAACACTGCATCATAACTGGCATTGCCTCTAGTACCCACCAGTCAAGGAATTAACATCAACACATTCAAAACACCCTAAAATCACAAAACACAGTTTTGAGTACAAATAAGAGACTGACTGCTGACAGCACAGTCAGAAAACAGGATGTCAGTCTGACATTTATAGGTGTCAGGAAGGAAGGACAGGCATTCTGGCCAAGATAAAGGAAGATTTCATACTTGGCCATGAGGCCACAATGGAAGGACCAAGCAAAAGGGCTTACCAGGAGCAGGTCATTCTCCCATGTGGCAGGGCTGAACCCGATTAGGACGCACATAGGGTGGCAAAGACATTGGAGTCCGGAAATGTGCCCCTGTCAGGGTCTTTGGGGACCGCCAGAGGACACTGCGAGAGGAAGACTGTTCTGGTCTCCTCACGACCCAGAAGTGCCAGGTCGACTTTATTTGAGTCACAGTTGAAAAGGCACTTTGGAGAAGGAAAGATGAACTTTGAATGTGATTTTTTGCTGGTGCTTTTGTAAGGAAGATGCTGGAGCTAAATAAAAACCCATTATTTAAGCTGAAATTGTGTCTGGGCATTATTGTCTCTGGTTTGGTGCTTATTGGCACCCCTTGTGGTCACACATTGTAAAGCGAACAAAGACAAGCAGAAATACATGGCCAAATATTTGCAAGCTCCACTTTTGTATATCATGTGGAACAGTTACATATCAGTGTACGGTTACAATCATGTCTGATGGTCATATACCACGTCTTTCTTTGTGTCCTTGTAGTATTAAGTTGTTAAAATGTCAAATACTTTTCCATCCCTGGGAAAGGAAAAGAAGCTGTATTTAGAATTAATTAACAAGGGCACGTAAATGAGACATTAGCAGAATTCACAGGTTTAAGTTTAAGGTTGTTGTCACTTTTTAAAGCTAAAAAATGATGCCAAAATGAGATGTAATATATACATTAACAGTATGTGAGAGAGTGGTATCCTAAAAGGAAACGCGAGGGTTTTGGATTGACAAGTATGTCTGTTTTGGTGGGATTTTAGAAGAGTTCATGTTAAATATAATTTCCTTTGACTGGAGTCCTGGACACTCAATGTTTTAACATACTTGAGGTGTTCAGAGGGCTATACAGGAGCCCCAAGCAAGAGTTATAGTTATTTGTGTAGCACAACCAAAAGCAGTTTTATCATAGCCATGCAACTCCCAAAATAGTGTAGTACAGGGCCAATGGCATGCCCTGGTCAAGACACTAATGAATATTATACGTTTATTGCTACAAATTGGAGACTTTTTAAGGAAAAGAAAAAAAAAACTTGTACAATGAAACATGAACAGTTTGATCAGTGCGTGATTCTCAAAGGTTTGGAAAGAAAGTGAAAATAATACATACACATGAATCAAACTGTGTACAGTGAACAACAAAATAAAATACAAACACACACAAAAATAAAGAAGAACTTTAAGATATAAAGAAACATAAACCCCAAAAAAATTCTGCATTTGAAACCCCTTTGCAATCCCCTACCCCACATTATTACAGTTATTACTCCCAACAGACCCACAACCGACAACACACTCCAATTGAAAGGGCAATAAATAATTAAAACCAAGAGAACAGTGACTGACCAGCCTAGCTCCTCAAAAGAAAAAATAAACATGCAAAATAATAATGTGTATATTACACTTTTATCACTGCTTTAAGCGATTAACATAGAGACTGGGCAGCTACGTCAATCAACACCAATGTGTAGCACCCACCTTGATGATGCAACTGCAGTCATTTTGCACCAGTATGCAATTAGGTGGTGAAGGGGAGAGAGATAGTAACTTGTTAGAGACCATGATGATTAGGGGGACACAATGGATGATTCCATTGTTGAAAATTTAAATAGAACATCATGATACACGCTGCTTTTTTTGAAGGATATCAAAAGATCTTTTATGACATCAGAGAGCCAGTTCCTCGGTTTTACATCTCATCTGAAGAACGGCTCCTATTTTCACAGCACAGTGTCTCTGTTACTGCACTGGGGCATTGGGATCCACACACAGACCAGTGGGTAAGCACCACTCTTAAACATAATGGCTTTTTATTGGCATTTTATGATTCTTTTATAGATCTGTGTGGTTCCTCGTAGAACTATTACTTGACCATCTCATTCCTGGAAGGGTTTATTGATTATCAAGTTGGTTCTTTGTGAAACCTGAAACTTGGCCTGTTTTATTATACGCAGCAAGAGTCCTTTAAAACTCATGAGCCATTGCTATTTCACAAATCTGCTACCATCTATCCATGGCTATTTACTGCATGGAGCCTGTTACAGATCTAAATAAATAAAGGTTCTTTCTGGAACCTTCATGTGGATGGGTCTTTTGGGAACCAAAAATGGTTCCCTTATGGCATCGCTCTGAAGAACCACTCTGGTACCTTTGCTTTTAAGAGTGCACAACACCTCTTCCAGCAGCAACCTAAGCTTTTCCTAGATGCTCTCAGACATCCATGTAAAGAGCAGAGAATTGATCCGTTGTGTTGCTCTGTGCTGATGCTACACTGTAAAGGCACCTTCAGAGAATGAATTTGCTTATGTAAATAGAATGCATTTCTACTATATTAGTGTGCTGCTCTATAGTCCATGGACAGTGTGTCACATTGTGCAAGCATTTAGCATCCTGTGTAATGTGCCACACCACACTACTGTGGCTTGCCCGTACCTGTAGAGATGCAGTATGATGAACCTGAATCTGACCCACCAGATGATCAGCCAGATTGGACAGCGTTAAAACTTCATCTGAATGTAACTAGCAGAATGTGAAAACAGATAATCAGATGCAGCATTTTTTTAACCAATTAATGTAATTTGTGGTCAGTGTCACATAGTAAGCCCTTATATTCCTTACATCACTGGCCACATCTCTTACAGCATCCAATATTACATTTTGTGACTCCAGAACAGCGTCCGTCAGCACACAGCCAGATGGTTGCTCAGCGGTTTCATGAGGTGTGTGAGCAGCCAGCGCCTGAAAATGTGCTTGCATTGCAGCACAACCACTGCCTGGAGTCATGTCCTCGGCACGGGGGTCAGCTTTTGTAATATTGTCTGAATAAACAGACAGTGGGCTGCGACTTGCCTTTTCACGTTGACTTTGATATCGACCATTTCTTTTTTATTTCGGGCACTGCGCAACTTTCTTAA
The DNA here is from genome assembly GCA_026402145.1 of Polypterus bichir lapradei. NCBI lineage: Eukaryota > Metazoa > Chordata > Cladistia > Polypteriformes > Polypteridae > Polypterus > Polypterus bichir. Next base: position 128,794,277 of record JANRMT010062814.1, read on the forward strand.
CTTGAACATTCGAGTGTCTCCACCACGCTGTATCACTCCATAACTTCCTTTTGTTGTTTATACCACTGCTTACCCCAACAAATAGTATATTTTACTTTGCCTCCACTTTGTATTCACTGAAATTCTTCTTTTTTCCATGTGTTTTTGCCAATGTTGTTTAATAAAACACTGAATTGGAGGGGCTAGTTATACTGATTTGCATATTTAAATATTTAAAATTATGGGAGGAGTCAAGGTGGGGTGTGAGCATGTGTGTTAAATTTCACATTCATTAGGGCAGGGGTGCCCACACTTTTTTCGGCTTGCGAGCTACTTTTAAAATGACCAGGTCGAAATGATCTACCTACATTAAAATATATATATACTGTATATATATATATATATATATTATACATACATATACATACTGAGTATACATAAAATGTATGTTGTCGTACCTTGCATTACTGAATAACCTTTATGGCACAAATACAAATTCAATACATTTATGGTCATTACAGTATTTGGATTTAATAATCGTCATGTGGGAAAAAGCTGACTCTCATAAATAAGTAGAGTCAAATAATGCAGTCAAGGAGCTTTTGAATTCAGCAGAGTGAAAAATGATGGCTGTCCGATTAATTGTGATTTTAGTTCCCTCTCCTTTCTCTTTCTCAGATCGCTTTTTGGAAGAACTTCAGTTTCGTAGTTTTTATGAACAGTTCCAAAATGCCTTTTCACATTTTCCTTCTTTGGAATAGCAATGATAGATTGACAGATCAGACAAACGCACTTTAATTGTGACATTGTGAGAAAAAAATCCTCTTCCAATTCCACATCCAGCCCATACCCTCCCCAATCAATTTTTTAAATCCCTTCTTTAGTCGATATAAATTGGAAGGCTAACTAGATCACAGCCGGAGTTTTGCAGTAGCTTGCGCATTTGATCGTGAGTGCAGGATGACCAGTATGCTAGAAGAGAAGAGATCTCAGACTGGCGACCCTGTATGTCACTCAAGTGGCAAATGCCATAGGGAGGATATATGATAGACTAACGTTTAAAAAAAACGTTTTTTTCGAATGCAACGCGATCTAGCTGCACTACCTTTGCGATCTACCGGTCGATCGCGATCGACGCATTGGGCACCCCTGCATTAGGGTTTATAAAGGGAAAATGCTTGGAACTTGGCGTACTTTTATGTCTCTGTAATTATATATGCGTACTCACATTTCTGGTTTTGTCGGTATACTCGATGTCTTAGTGTGAATTCTACACACAGCGTTATTTATTTATTTTTTTTTTTTTTAACCGTGTCCTGTTCGGCTGTGAAGCAATCAGAATTGATGTCTGAATGCTGGCGACTAGCCTTACAGTTTTTCTCTCAGGTGGAGCGTTACAGCTTCTGCTGACGCCACACCTGATACCAAAACTTTATTAGAAATATTTTCAGATGTTTTTAAGATTCGAACCGGACACGGAGACAAAAATGAAAGAAAAAGAAGAGAGAAAAGGAGGAGATGGAGGTAAAGGGGGAAGGGGGGATTTTCGTATAGAATAAACAATAAATGAACCAGAATCCGCTTCTAGACCTGCAGAAAAAGAGGGGGAAAAAAAAAACAAAAAAAAAAAAAACCACAAGACAAAAACATTGCTGCATCAACTACATGAAGATATATAAAAGTAAAAATGTTTGCTAACAATCACACAATAATTATAACTAAGGCATTTAGGGCCAACCACAACCTTAGGTCATGTGCTGAAGATGTCCAAGTCATACCTATGAAAGCACCATGTGAGCACCTGTGTGCGTACGCACGCTTGTATGTGTAAGGTTTCTCTATAGAAGCGTCCAATAGTGAGTGTGAAGGGCCACAGACCTGCCCCCAAAAACGTGCGGAAGATGGAGGGAGTTCCAAGCCCAGAAATCCAGTGGTCACCCCAGAGCGCAGAGACCCCAGGGAGACCGTCACCAGAGAAGCCCCAACCCCCCCTCGAGAGGCGCAGAGGATCACCCCGGGGGGCCACAACCAGCAGCCTGCAGAGTCCCGGGAGACATCAACGGCTAGCCCCCAGGCCCGCCCATAGCCGCTCACCCCGGAACCCAGCAGCCCGGGACACAAGGGCGACCCACCCCGCCGAGGACCCAATAGAGCCCAGGGACCCAGATCCCACCAGGCAGCCACCGGGAGCGACCAGACAGATGTTTAAAAAAAAAAAAAAAAGTGGCAGGGGGAGGGTAGGCGAAGATGTTGTAGCATTGCCAGATGTCCCAGGAGAGGGGAGGAGTCCAAAACCCCACCTGACATATACAGTCACACACAAACACAGTCATACACTCCCTCCCTCATGCTCTCACATACACATACAACCCAAGACTTACAAGGATGTACGCCAGACACCCATTCACACTCCCCATACACACCCTACTAACTCTGGTCCCGGTGCTGCCGTACCGAGGGCACAACCATTCCCGGACGCCAGAGTTAGCCCCGTTCCGCTGGGGTAATAATGAGCAGGCACCCCCGTCCAACGCAGAGCAAAGCAACCCACCACTCCAGACCACAGGCAGACGGCCAGCTCCCACTCCTAGCCTCCAGCCCCGGGCAGCTAACCGAGAACAGAGGTGTAATAAGACCTCTAGTCTCCCTCTGCCGGCTCCAATGTAATGTTAATGTGTGTTGATAAGGTGCATTTTGTGGTTGGGGGGGCGCGGGCAGTGCTGGCATCATGTGGCCTACACCAGCTGATGCCAACACACAGCCCCACTTCCCCCCCAAAACCCTCCGTGACTAGGTGCAGTTTAAAATTGGAAGTGGGCACTGGCACTCGGAGTGAGGCTGGAATTTCCCCCCACCGGATGCCGTTGAGTGTGCTCACTCCCAAGACCCTGAGTGTGCATTTGTGTGAAATGTTGTTTGTGGAAGTGTTTAATGTGCAAATAAAATTGGGGGGTAGGCTGCCACAGGACTGCGGAAATGGGATCCATACCCGCACCCCCTGACTTACCCACACTCCAAGGCCCTATGTGCATATTTGTGTGATGATGTGAGGGTGCAGGAGGAGGGAAATGTCTGAGGATGGGGAGGAACGGCTGAGGGGCCTGAGCCCTCCAGGGAGCCAGCTCCCCTACTGGCCCCAATAGGCACCTCCGCTCCCAAAATCCACCCGGGGCATGGAGGCCCCAGCCCATCTAGCCACGGCCCAAAGCAGCAGCATCACAGAGCCCCACGGAGTCCGAGGCCACCAACCCACACCACCCCAGCAGAATATTTACTCCCATCCCCACATTTACTCAACATTCAGACTAAGTAAGACATAAGACACCCAGGTAAAGTTGGATCCCCCCCCTCTCGGACATCCCCCTCCCCCATGGCGGAGCCAGGACCCGGCACCGCCGCATGTTCCGGCCCTCTTCCCGGCAGCGTACATGTCAGGACTCAATCCCCAAGGCCCCACCCAGACCCCCATCCGGGGACAGCCTCCCCCATACCCCAAACCACCAGGCCCCCACCCAGACCCACCCAAGGGCGATGCAGCCACCAGGCAGCGACCCGCAGCCACCGTCAAGACCCCCCAAGGCCCCACACACAACTACCAGAAGTCCACCCCCCGAGGCAACCCAAGCACCACCAGAGTGGGGCAGCAGCCCCCCAGCCCAAGACCCCCCTAGTGAACCCACCCCTAGGGATCCTCCAGACACTCTAAGCTCAGACTCTCCACCACATCAACCACAGCATCCCGCAGGACAATATCAATGACCCTCCATCATCGCTATGTGATGGAACCGATCAAAGGAGCCCAGAGAGATTGATTTGAAGTGGAGGCAGAGGCTGTCTCAAGTGTAATATGATCCAATAAAAGATTTCTATACTGGTTAATGCAAAGATTATCTTTGTTTTTCCAGTTTATGAGGATAGTTTTCTTAGCGATGCATATGGCAGTGAGAACCACGTGAACCAAATTTGTTTCAATTGGACATCCTCTAGGTTCCCCAGCAGGCAAAATGAGGGGGAAGTTGGGATATCACATTTTAGACACTTTGACAGGTCTTCACATACTCCATACCAGAATCCCTGAACAGGTGGACATGACCACAGTGCGTGGATATAACTGTCAGGAATGTTGTCTGTGCAGTGTGTGCAGGTGTCAGATGGCACAAATCCCATCCTGAACATCCGATGACCTGTATAGTGTACTCTGTGTAGAATTTTGTATTGAATTAATTGTAAATTGGGGTTTCTGATCGTTTTAAAAGTTTTTAAACAAGTTTGGGACCAGAAAGTCTGGTCAAAGCTAACTAATAGATCCGCCTCCCATTTACCTATAGGAATTGCTATTGTATCATCTATTTTGGTCAATGTTTTATATACTTTAGACAGTAATTTGGGATGTTTGAGATTACAGAAGTCTAATACCCTTGATGGTGTTTGTAATTCTACTTTATTAAGCTTAAATTTTTCTTTAACTACTGATTTAATTTGGAGATATTCTAAAAATCTATTCTTGTCTATCCCAAATTGGGAGACTATTCTGTTAAATGGAGTGAAATCCAATCCTTCAAATATGTGTTCCATGTATAGAATTCCTTTACTTTTCCAGTATGGGAAGTTCATCATTTTATTGTTTTGCAATATGTCAGGATTATTACAGATGGGTGTGCGTCTGCATGGAATTAGTGAAGACTCTGTCATTTTTAGATATTCCCACCATGCTGTCAGTGAGGTGCTAATATTAAAACTTTTAAAGCTTTCATGCTTTCTTATGTTTGAGCTAATAAACGGTAGGTCCGAAAGCTCTATAGTATTGCAAAGTGTCTGTTCTACATCTAACCAGGACTCATCCAGCGGGTTATGTTGCAACCATCTTGGTATATATTTGAGCCTGTTGGCTAAGAAATAATGATAGAAGTTGGGTAGATCCAGCCCTCCTCTATCTTTGGTCTTCTGTAGTGTTTTTAAGCTAATTCGTGGAGGTTTATTCTTCTAAAGGAATTTAGTGATAGAGGAGTCCAGGGATCTAAACCAATCAGATGATGGCTTGTTTGGGATCATTGAAAATAAGTAATTGATTCTTGGTAAAACCATCATTTTAATTGTGGCAACCCTCCCCATAAATGATATCGGTAAGGATTTCCATCTAGCAAGATCATCTTCCACTTTCTTTAATAGTGGGATGTAGTTTAGTTTAGTTAGATCTGCCAGCCTGGGAGAGACATGAATGCCCAGATATGTAATATTCCCTGATTCCAATTGTGTATTAAGGGAATTGACAAAAGAAAAATTAATTGGGAGAACTATGGATTTTTACCAGTTTATTGAGTAATCTGAAACTCTTGAAAAGGAGTTTATTAGTTCAATTGCTTGGGAGAGAGAGGATTGAGAATTCTGGAGAAAAAGTAACACGTCATCTGCATAAAGACTGATTTTATGTTCTATGTTCTTACACTTTATGCCTTTAATAACTGTAGTTTGCCTGATTGCTGCTGCTAGTGGTTCAATAAAAATAGCAAATAGCGAGGGGGAGAGTGGGCATCCCTGCCTAGTCCCCCTCTGAAGACAGAAGCTAGCTGATGTTTGGTCATTTGTCCTGACGCATGCTGTTGGTGAACTGTATAATATTTTTAACCAGTTTATGAAGAAGTTTCCAAAACCAAATTTATGTAAAGTTGCAAATAAGAACTTCCAGTTAACTCTGTCAAAAGCCTTTTCTGCATCGAGAGATAATATACTGGTTTCCATGTTTCTGCTATAAGAAAAGTCTATTAAGTTAAGTAACCTACGTGAATTTGTGGATGAATGTCTCCCCTTAATGAAACCAGTTTGGTCTGGGTGTATTATGAAAGGGGTTACCTTCTCTAATCTTTTTGCAAGGGCTTTGCAAATTATTTTGAGGTCAACATTAATAAGAGAAATGGGGCGATAGCTGGTAGGAAATATAGGATCTTTGCCTGGTTTTAACAGGAGACTAATGTTGGCTGAATTCATATTTGGCTGTAGTCTACCATTTTCTTCTATTTCACTCATCATTCTGAAAAATGTTTAAGCTAGAATGATCCAGAATTCTTTGTAGAACTCTGCTGGAAACCCATCTGGACCTGGAGCTTTTCTATTAGGCATGGAGTTAAGAGCTCCCTGAAGCTCATCTGATGTTAATGGTGAGTCCAGGACTGTAGCTTGACTATCTGATAATTTAGGAAGTATTATCCTGTCTAGAAACTCATTGATCTCATTATCTGATGGGTTAATCTGTGGTGAGTACAAGGTTTTGTAAAAATCTCTGAACGTGTTGTTTATTCTTTCAGGATCATATACTATATTCCCAGTTGAGTCTTTAACAGCAGATATGGCAGTTTTCTCTTTGTTTATTTTTAACTGGTTGGCTAAAAACTTGCCTGATTTATTACCGTGTTCAAAGTTTTCTATTCGTAGTCTTTGTGCTAAAAATTGTATTTTTTTGTCAATAATTCCTTTAAGTTCTAGTTTACTTTTATGCAATTTGTTTTGTAATTCTTCTTCTGTGGATGCCTCTAAAGACTTAATGATTTCTTCTAATTCCTGAATACGTTTGTTTTCTATTTTTTTCTTATGTGATGAGAAGGAGATTATTTTACCTCTCATCACTGCTTTCCCTGCCTCCCAGAGAACAGATGCTGATGTTCCAGGCAGGTCATTATGTTCTAAATATAAAGCCCACTCTTTTTTATAATATTCCACAAAACCTTCGTCTCTAAGCAGTGACGTATTAAACCTCCAGTTTTTACTTGATGGGATTGTTTTCTTATTTAACAGAGTTAAAGAAATTGGAGCATGATCGCTGACAACTATAGGGTATATCTCAGTGTCTGAAATGTCAGCCAATAATGAGCTGCTGACTAGAAAATAGTCCAAACGTGAGTGAGAGTGATGAACGTGTGAGAAAAAAGTATACTCTCTACGGCTGGGATAAAAAGATCGCCATGCATCACAAAGCCCATAATCACTCATATACTGTTTGACTATATTAGTGGAATGCCAATTGCACTGAGTCCCAGCTGTACTGAGCCTGTCTGAAGAATAATCCATCCAAAAATTAAAATCTCCCGCAAGTATAAGTGGACAGTCCAAGTGTTCGGAGAGTACAGAGAAAAAATTATGAAAGAATGCGGGGTCATCTATGTTTGGACAGTATATGCTAACAATACATAAGCTTTGATTTTGTATAGATAGTTTTAGTATTATAAATCTACCATCTGGATCTGAGACTATGTCCAATACTGTGAAATTGGTATTTTTGTGTATTAAAATAGCTACACCTCTTTGTCTAGAGTTATAGGGGGCAGAGAACAGTCTGGGAAATGTTTTAAGTTCATCTGCAACTGTGGCAGACCTATGAGTCTCTTGTAATAAGACAACATCTGCCTGCATTCTTTTAAGCTGATCAAAAATCTTTAATCTCTTCTCTCTAGAGCCAGTTCCGTGAACATTCCAACTGACAAACCTTAGTGTACCCATAGTTATGTGTGTGAGTAGCTAATGTATGGTGCCTTCATGTGAATAAATTAAATAAATAAATGTATAATTTAATCTGAAAAAAATAAAGCAATAAATAAGTAAATAAATAAAAAAAAAGTATAATAATGCTAATAACAATAATAATATTATTAATGCTGATGATAATAATAATATAATGCTGAAAATAATAATAATAATATTAATACTGAAAATAATAATAATAAGATGATAATAATAATAATAATAGTGCTAATGATAATAATAATAATAATGCTAATAATAATAATAGTGCTGATAATAATGATAATAATACTAATGCTGATAATAATCAGACAATAATAATAATAATAAGACAGAACCAAGAGTGTTTGTGGTTGTATGATAAAATGTAATAATTATAATCCAGTGTTTGTATGCGTGCGTTGTGTGTGTGCTGACGCAGTGTAGGAAAGTTGTGTGATTGTGTCATGTGGATGTAAAGTTCCAGAAGCAAGTAAAAGAAGGAAAGGAAAGAGTGATAAAGGTTAAAAAAAGAAAAAAAGAAGTAAAAAGAAAAGGTGCTAGAGGTGTGGGGTGGTGAGAGAACAGGTGATCCCATCATCTAAACACGGATATAGCAGCTTTTTATCCTGACATGCTCATACCCAGTGAATCCCGATAAGAATAATAAACTTGTGACCTGATGTTGGGCTAATAAAGTCAGTCTGTCACTCCTCGCTCCTTGTACAGCCTGTTGTTGACGTAGAGCTTGTCCACAGAAATGACAGCGCGGCTCCCTTCTTGGATGAATTTTTTACGCAGTGGGAACAGAACTCTGCGGCGATCCAAAATTTCTTTAGGAAATTGATCATTCACGCTAAAATCTTTTCCTTTGAGCTCCTTCCCGCGGCTCTTAACAAAATCCTTTTGTTTAAAATGTCCAAATTTGGCCACGATGGGACGAGATCTTCTGCTGTCTGCTCTTTTGGCTCCAAGGCGATGAACCCGGTGAAAGGTGATGTTCTTTACCGTTTCTTCGGGTATCTTCATGTGGGTCTGGAGAAAGTTCTTGATTGTTTGTTCGCAATCCTCCGGTTGTCCTCCCGTCTGCTCCGGCAGGCCTGCAAACACCAGATTGTCTCTCATGCTGCGGGCCTAAAGATCCAAAACCGTCTCCTTCAGGGTCTTGTTGTCCTGGGAGATCCATGTCATTCCCTCTGTCAGGGAAGACACAGTCTCCCGCAGAGACGCGTTTTCAGCCACAAGCCGCTCCACCTGATCCTGGCTGAATTCCAGAGATTGTCGGAGGTTCTGGAACTCCTGGTGTAGAATCTCGAGCAGGTAGAGTCGTCCCTCAAATCCCAAAAGCCTTTTATCTATAGAATCTAATATTTCTAATATATCCTTGCGGGGAGATGAGGTCGCCTCGGGGGAATCCTGAGGACGGCTTCACTTGGTAGCAGGTGTTTCCGTGTTAGCTGCTGCTTTCTTAGGCCCCATGACAACAGACTCAAAAACTTGATCAATATAATTTTGTAGACTTTCCAAATTTTCTTCACTTACCTCCAGGTTGATGAGTTATACTTACCGGATTGCTTGCGTTGTCAGTAAATAAATTTGGCGTAAATGTGTCTTAGTTGTTTAGAATGTTTGCTAACGATCTGCCATCTGCGTCAAACGCTGCCGAGAATCCGTGATTTTCCTAGCCAGCACTTCTCTGTCCCAGCATGCTGTAGATCAAAGTACTGTCTACTTTCTACGCACAGCGTTATACAGGAGGCCCCTTATCCAAATCACTTAACGGACCACAGATGTCACTTAACTGGTTCAGACTACAGTTGTTCTTTGTGATACTGAGCAGTGTGCCTACAGATGTGGTGTTGGGAGCCAGCTCGTGTATGGACCCAGCTGCATTTACCTTTGATACAGCAGTAAAGTACCCAGGTGTATAGTGTTTCCGTTAACTTAAAAAAGGAGAAGCAGTTAATGTCAGCCTGTTAATGTTTAGCAAGTACAAAACGAATCCTATCAAAAACGGCGACTTTTGTGACTTTTCAGATTATCACTTTTCAAGTTGGAAAGAGAAAAAGGCAACGAACTACAAAGGCGCTGAGCCAAGTGCCATTGTCTCTTTTTTAAAAAGCGATCGGCGCACTGAGAGAAGTTTTAAATAGCACATAGCCTGTAATCGAGGCCACGTCCTTGAAGTTCCAGATTGTAGCATATTGTTTAAAATCATCGTACCAGAATTGTGAAAAAATTATCTAAGTTGACCGTTAAAAGACATTAGCCTAACTTTTAAGTACTAATTACTAGATTGTCTACAGTGAAAATAAGCAGCTGTCTCAAGTAATTTTAACAGTCATTGACGTTTTCTGTATTGCGAATCGTTGTTATATGCATAGTACTTACTAAGAGAAATATATAGAAGTTCGTAGCTATTTCAATTTGATAGCTGACTTTTAAGGATTCGGTCGACTTCCTTATTCATTCCGTTTCAACATCCATCTCATAATGACAGGCCAAGCCGCAGGGGATGGGACAAATAAGGACAGACGTCAACGTATTGAAAGAAAATGAGTTTGGAGAGCCCACACAAGCCGCCTCCCACTATCATTTCTAATTCGTGTTACGCTATTATCGCGCATTGTTCTCCTTTTGGGTATTAATAATTATGATCTCGCGTAACGAAACTGAAACATCAAAACGGTTATAACAACATTATTGCTACATAGCTGTTGCAATTGTAAGGAGTAGACCGAATCTACCTAAGGTGTTCTGTCACATGCAACACACACACACACACACACACACACACAAACACACACACACAGACGTGTTGGCTTTATGCAAGTAGATATTGCACGTACATCCTGTCCGCGTGCTGCGTTTCTGAGGAGCATCAGGCGGTAGGCGGGGCTTGACAACGCGTGTTATCTCCCAGGGCCCGGACCGCAAGTAAATACAATTTTTTTCAAAAAATGGATTTTATTAAATACTTTTGACTTTGCATATTCAAAAAAGTATTGCATAGATATATATGAGGTGCCGTTTAGGACATAAATCATTCTTAATACACACTGTACTGAAATGTGTAGACTTTTTTATCTCCTAAACGGCACTTCATAGATATTCTAACCTTTTTAAACACAAAATAAAGAAAAACATAAGGAAGTAATCGATACAATAAAATATTTAAATTAAATGAAGCTCAAAAGTCATAACAAAGCCTTATTTAACTTTTTCTTTTGTCACGATCGCAAACTTATTAAAGTCGTGGAATAATTCAATAAATTCTTCTTCTTCTTTCAGCTGCTCCCGTTAGGGGTCGCCAGAGCGGATCATATTCGTCCATATCTTTCTATCCTCTGTATCTTGTTCTGTTACACCCATCACCTGCATGTCCTATCTCACCACTTCCATAAACCTTCTCTTAGGCCTTCTTCTTTTCCTCTTGCCTGGCAGCTCTATCTTTAACATCCTTTTCCTAATATACACAGCATCTCTCCTCTGCACATGTCCAAACCAGCGCAATCTCGCCTCTCTAGCTTTTTCTCCAAACCGTCCAACTTGAGCTGATCCTATAATGTACTCATTTCTAATCCTATCCATCCTACATCCTCGTCACACCCAATGCAAATCTTAACATGTTTAACTCTGCTGCCTTAAGCTCTGTCTCTTGTTTTTTGGTCAGTGCCACTGTCTCCAACCCATATAACATAGCTGGTGTCACTACCGTCCTGTAGACCTTCTCTTTCACTCTTGCTGATATTCGTCTGTCACAAATCACTCCTGACAATCTTCTCCACCCATTCCACCCTGCCTGCACTCTTTTTCACCTCTCTTCCACAATCCCCATTACTCTGTACCGCTGATCCCAAATATTTAAACTCCTCCACCTTCACCAACTCTACTCCCTGCATCCTCATCATTCCACTGATTTCCCTCTCATTTACACACATGCATTTTGTTTATTCCTACTGACCTTCATTCCTCTCCTATCTAGAGCATATATCCATCTCTCCAGGGTCTCCTCAACCTGCTCCCTACTATCGCTACAGATCACAATGTCTTCAGCAAACATCATAGTCCACGGGGACTCCTGTCTAATCTCATCTGTCAACCTGTCCATCACCATTGCAAATAAGAAAGTTCTCCGAGCTAATCCCTGATGTAATCCCACCTCCATGTTGAATGCATCCGTCACTTCTACTGTACACTTCACCACTGTCACACTTCCCTCATACATATCCTGTACAACTCATACGTACTTCTCTGCCACTCCCGACTTCCTCATACAATACCACAGCTCCTCTCGAGGCACCCCATCATATGCTTTCTCCAGGTCCACAAAGACACAATGCAACTCCTTCTGGCCTTCTCTATACTTCTCCATCAACACCCTCAGAGCAAACATTGCATCTGTGGTGCTCTTTCTTGGTATGAAACCATACTGCTGCTCACTAATCATCACCTCACTTCTTAACCTAGCTTCCACTACTTTTTCCCATAAATTCATGTTGTGGCTCATCAATTTTATTCCCCCGTAGTTACTGCAGTCCTGCACATCCCCCTTATTCTTAAACTTCGGTACCAGTACACTTCTTCTCCACTCCTCCGGCATCCTCTCACTTTCCAAGATTCCATTAAACAATCTGGCTAAAAACTCCACTGCCATCTCTCCTAAACACCTCCATGCTTCCATAGGTATATCATCTGGACCAACAGCCTTTCCATTCTTCATCCTCTTCATAGCTGCCCTTACTTTCTCCTTGCTAATCCGTTGCACTTCCTGATTCACTGTCTCCACATCATGCAGCCTCTTCTCTCTCTCGTTCTCTTCATTCATCAGCCTCTCAAAGTACTCTTTCGATCTACTCAACACACTCTCTTTGCTTGTGAGCAGGGTTGCCACCTTTTTATTGTTGTTCACCTGGAGACAAGGCTAGGATGGCCCAAAAAAAAATTACATTGTAAATATGTTAAAGATAAGAATATAACTTATTTATGAAATAAAACAAACTATATTATCTAAAAGACTATATTTTAGTGTCAGAAAACTTTAATTTCCAAATCAAAATAAAATTTGTATTTTGATTGAAATAAACCTCATTTTCATAGAGTTTAATGTCATAATAACATAAACTATTATTGCTAATCACAAAAAGATACTAAATAAAAAAAAATATAGAAGAAAACAACAAATATAAAATAGGTAACTGAAATCAGTTACCTACAATAAAATTAGATTAACTACTTGAATAAAAGCAAGAAAAACAAAATACGTACTTCTATAAAAAACAGCTTTGACTAACTTATTCTATTAACCTAATGAAAAACAATTAAAGCTGCAAATGCCAGCAAGAATCAAAATATAAAACTACTAAGAAGAAAAATAAATAACAAATAAAACTAACAAGAAAATATTAAGATTTTTTTGCCATACACGAAAACAAATAATCAGATTTTATTTATTAAACTTAAATTTATATTTACTGTTACTTTGACAAGCACCTAGTAGTGCCTTTTGTTCTTTTTTCTCCAAGAATTCCGCAAATTGTTGACAAGACATATAAAAGTTTATTTTCATGCATTCTTTTTTTCAAGTCTAGAAAAAGATCTAACCAAAAGAAACTGATAAATACACAAGGGAAAAATAAATGTTCGATAGACTCTGTAGCCCTGTTACAAAATACACAAGCATCACTTACATCAAGGAAATGACAGAGTGTTTTATTAACAGGGTAACAGTTATGCAATATTTTAAATAATTCTCTAAATTTGTTATTTATTAAAAAAAAAAAAAAAAAAACCTGTAAGTAAAAATCCCTATAGAGTGACAATTTTTCCTTTGTTGAGCTGACCATTAATAAATTACTGAAGGGTTGGTTTTATGAACTAATATGTACTTTATACAATTATTATTACAACACTTGTCCATTATGTTAACTCTGTTTAAAGATAATGAAAATCCATCTAATGATAAAGTGTCTACAGTGGGGTGACTGTTTTTAATTAATGAAATAAAACCATCTGGGATAGAGTCACATACCATTTTATATTCTCTTATTGAAGAAATATTACCAAATGTTAAACAAAAATCAGAATAGGCAATCATATGACTATTATCAAATAACCGGTGAACCATTTTAAACCATTTATCTCCTTTGTCAGTAATGTGTTGATTGTTCCACAAAAAAAAAAAAACTATGCAGAGTAAAATTATGTTTGTAAATCAAAAGCCAACTCAACAAAACTTGCTTATGACAAGCAGACAACTTTATAGGTAGTTTACTAATACTATAGGGGCATAAGAGAAGGAACTGTAACCCGCCAACTTTGGTAAAAATGAAATTGTGTATGCAGTACCATTTACTAGAGGGATTTTTAAGAAATCTTTAAATCCATCTAATTTTAATACTCTGACTGAGTGTGGAGAAATCAGTGACACCAAGTCCTTTGTCTGATATTCTATTTTTTAATACCATTTTTTTTTTCTTCGTCCATAAGAAATTAAAAAGAATCTTATCTAGTTCCACAATAACAGAATTAGGAGCATCTAATGATGAAAACATATATGCTGCTCTTAATAACCCCTCTGGTTTACTGAGTAGGACTCTGCCCTGGATAGATAAATCTCTAGTCAGCCAAGCATTACATTTCTTCTGTATATTACTTGAGACTGACATGTAATTTAAAGTGACCATATTTCTGACATATTTAGAAATGTTAATGCCAAGATAACAAACATTTTCTTTATTTGGTATATCTTAGACTCTATTATTATCACATTTTTCAAAAGAAAGAGTTCACATTTTTTAATGTTGAAATTTAGCCCTGAGAAGCTTGAAAAGTAGTTAATTATTTCAAGAGATTTAAAAACTTTGTGTTTATTGTTCAAAAATAAAGTTGTATCATCTGCTAATTGCATAATTTTGAATTTGTTACCATTAAAACAAATACCTTTAAAGGAACTTTGTTCAATCAAAACATTAAGAATCTGAGCAGCCAAGAGAAAGAGCAAAGGAGAGATCGGCATCCTTGACATATACCACTTTCCACACTAAATTTATGTGACATTCCACCTTAAATGAGCTGTTAATACCGTCATATAGAGTCTTAATGGTCTTAAGAAAGTGTGAAAGAAAATTGAGCTGCTTGCAAGCTACTAAGGATTAAAAGCTGTTTTATTATAATATAAAGTTATTCATACAGGCATCTGTCATAAGATAAGGTAAAGTAAGCTGAACTTGGGTAACTTCCTTTTTTGGAACACGTCCGTTAGACATAGGAAAGATGACCTTTCCTTCTTTGGGGCCCCTCTTGACATGTACACAAAAAAGAAACAGTTGGCCGATTTTAGGAAATGCTTAGATGCTGTTTCATAAGTAAGGGGGAGGGAGGAAAATGAATATTAAAAGCCAACTGAAACTGGAAAACTTTGCTCTTCTGCTTTACAAAGCATGAATCCATGTACTCATCTGTGACTGAATAAAGACTGATTGATTAAACTATTCCAATCTTCCTCGGGGTTTACTTCCACAAAAGTAATGTTCCACATTAAAAAAAATGTAAAGTATCAAAAATGAAGGTATGGCTAAAAGTATCAAATGCTTTGTGAAAATCAATAAATAATATTAATGGATCATCCTGTAACCATTCATGGTAATCAATAAGGTCCAGTACCAAACAAATATTTGAAATGTGACGTCCTTTCATAAAGCCACACTGAGATTAACTAATAATGTCATCTAGGCCTGATTTAAGATCTCTAGCTAAAACTGAGGTAATAATTTTATAATCATTATTAAGCAAGCTAACGGAGTACCAATTTTCATTCAATTGATTGTCTGTATGAGGTTTTGGTATGAGCGTAATTATGCATTGTTTCATACTAGGTGGTAATTCTTCAGCATTGAATGACTCCTCATAAACAGCAAGTAGAAACATAGCAAGTTTATCAATTCATTTCTTATAGAATTCTGCAGTAAGCCCATCATTTCCTGGAGCCTTATTGGTTTTTAAATTAAGAAAGCTCATCTTAACTTCTCGTAGTGTTTTCAGAAATTATCTTTCTGAATTCCTCATTAGCAATTACTGGAATCCTAATTGTGCCGAACAACTGAGAGCTATCAGGGTGGTTAGTGGGTTTATATAAGCTGCTATAAAAATTAGTGACAAACCTTGATAATTAACTTATATCACTACATACTGTTTCAGCAATTTTCAATTTTCTTATCAAGTTGTTTTGCACATTCCTTTTCTTAAGTCCAAAGCTGCTTCCTCTATCCATCTGCCCCTAGATCATATAATTGCCCCTTTTGCCTTTTCCATATAGAACTCATCCAGTTTATTTTGCAGTCTTTCACGCACAATGGTATTAATTTGGTTTTCTTCTTGAACTTTATCAAAAGCTAAAATTTCTTTCAAGATATTCTGAATCCTCTTTTTCTGAAGCCATCTCTTTTCCTTTTTTAATTGTAACAAACCTAATTTCATATTTTAACATCTCTCAGTGACCTCCATACTCCTTACTTTCCACTACCAAACTCCAGTGTTTATCAATAAGTACACTTATTTTATTAATCAAATCTTCATTGTCCAATAAACTGTTGTTCAACTTCCAATATATTCCACATTTTGATTTATGTAATTGCTCCTCTACAACAATATGAATTTTGATCATTTTTTGGTCCGTTAATACAGCTGGACGGATTTAAACTCTTTAATTTTATTTTCTAACTAGCTGTACCCGGCCACGCGTTGCTGTAGCTCAGTCTGGTTAAATGGAAAAGAAAGAAAAGAGAAAGCGCACGTTTCTAATATGTTTAATTTCACAATGCTTGTGGGTATACAATATTTTTTGTTGCTCCATTGTGTGTGCAGATATAGAGATTGTCTGCTTTGCCGACTCTAGAACACGCAACATATAATTGCCCATGTGAGAAGAAATCCGTGCCTAGATCTAAACCACACAATTCTAAAGATTGGCCCTGAGCATTGTTGATGGTGATTGCAAACGCCAATCGAATTGGGAATTGCAATCTCTTAAATTGAAATGGCATATCCGTTGGAATCATAGGAATGCGAGGAATGAGGACATTTTCACCTTTGAAAGGTCCTGTCAAGATTGTTGCTTCTACGACGTTGCTCATTAATTTTTTTACTGCAAAGCGTGCCGTTGCAAAGCTTTGGCTGGTTGATATTTCGCAACATGATAACTGGGACGCTGATTTTCAATTGCAGTACCTGCGGTGACATCCCTGGCAGATCGAGTGAATTCAAAAATTCTGTTGGATAATTAACCGCTTCATCTGCTTCCACAACAGTGTCGACGGACTTGTATGTGACTGCCTCGCTTTGAATGTTAGGCTGAATAATATTGTTAAGTTCGTAGACGTCTTTGTTCTTGGCCGCAAGAATAGCTCGTTCACTCAGTCAATCGTGATTCTTATAATTGGTTTGAATATTGGGAAATACTTTTTCAACCAATTCTTCTTTTGACGTCACTAAATTTCAGAAGTTATGAGGCAATGAAATTCGTCCTGAGGTGAGATCAACCGGCACCTTTCCGTTCCCAATTTCCAGCAATTGATGTGAGAATATTTCAGCTGATCGATCGTTTTGCAGCTGGACACGCATATTTGTAGTTAATATTAACGTCTTTACGTGTCGCCACAAAGTAGAGTATTTCAGGCAAGCATTAATTTCGTCTGCTAGTGTCGATCGAGGAGTTACAGGTAATGTTTGTCTGAAATCTCCTTCAAGCAATATTAATGCATTCCCAAATGGTCTGATGTTTCCACGCAAATCTTGCAATGATCGATCAAGAGCCTTTTTTGTGCGCCATTGTGCATTCATCCCAAACAATAAGTTTGTATTTCTGCAATACTTTTCCCATGCCGGATGCTTTGGAAATGCTGCACGTGGGAGTTTCAATGAATTGCATGTTCAATGGCAATTTAAAAGCGGAATGAGCAGTTCTTCCACCTGGTAGCAATGTCGCAGCTATTCCGGACGACGCAAGAGCTAAGGCTATGTCATTTTGGGATCGAATTGCTGCCAGAATCAATCTAATTAGGAACGTTTTACCAGTTCCTCCTGGCGCATCTAAGAAGAAGATTTCTCCAACCCCGTTATTGACAGTTTGCATTATTTGATCGTACATGCCTTTTTGCTCAAGCATTAGCTTAGGAATATTTAAGTGCCTATACGACAAAAGATCACCCGTGTTGTAATTTTGTTCACGATGCAATTCTACATCGAACGAAGCAGCAGCAGATCGATTCGGTGATGGCATTCCCAATTGACTGAGAACTTTGTTCGCGATTTCTAAGCACAAATCTTCAATCATTATCAACGCTTCGTTGTCGATTTCTGCTGTGAAATCCATGTTCATATTTGAAGTTTCTTTGCGTATTCGACGGAAAATATCTTCAGCCATGTGCAATTTATATTTCTCCCATAACTCTGTTGGAGATGAAGGAGAACAGGCGGTCAATATGATTGCAAACAATGCACGAATCTGATTTGGATGTGACGTGTTGCACGCGTCATTAATGCATACACTCCAGTGTCGGTCGTTCTCCAATAAATTCAGAGCTTGACGTGCACTGCGGAAAGTGGCATGTGTAACGCCGTTGACAATTCTCAATTGCTGGAAAGACGTTGGACCGGGCACAACAGCATGCAAAGGAAGAAGCATTCATCTTGATTGGGATGCACGGTGCACAGTCTGCCTATCGTAGTTTCTTTGAATATGCCAGGTTTTCCGTCGACTCGCTCTCCTCGTTTGCATCGTTCAAATGATTTTCTACTCGCATTCCATGGGTAATACGTAGGCACTTCCGAATAGAGCAGTGATTTCGCAAACGCGTCATTTTGACATAAAGTGAAGAAAGCAGTTAACATTGTAGCCGGTGGATTCAGGGCTATTTGTTGCACATTTGCAGCTGTGAAATAAACGCGTTGTCCATTTTCTAGATGTACTACTAAGTGAACAACAGCTGGACTTCGTTCATGTATAGGAAATGAAAGAATTCGCCATACAGCTTCATTGCTGCGTATGTATCTTCCAGCCTGATACTGTGCCATTTCATCGATATGTATGACCACATTCCTATCACTTCTTTCTGGTTGCACGCCAAAAACTGCCATGTCACTGCCTTTACTCACGTACTTACAAATGTATTTGATCGATTTAACGGAGTTACAGTATTCCACGTTTATATGCGCTTCATATGTTTTTGATAGCAACGGCGAATATGGAACAACCCACCGGTTATCTACTTCGATGTCACCGTTTCGCATTTGTATGGATGCTAATTTACCGCAATTTGGAAATCGTAAATGGATCGTAAATCGGAAACATTGAAATGGAATCAATACTAATAAAAGGCAAAGCCCTCACTGACTGACTCACTCACTCACTCACTCACTCACTCATCACTAATTCTCCAACTTCCCGTGTAGGTAGAAGGCTGAAATTTGGCAGGCTTATTCCTTACAGCTCACTTACAAAAGTTAAGCAGGTTTCATTTCGAAATTCTACACGTAACGGTCATAACGGTCGATAACGGTCGACAACGTCCGCCATGTTGAACTTTCTTATTTATGGCACCATCTTCACGAAATTTGGTAGGCGGCTTCCCTGCGCTAACCGAAACCAATGTGCATACTTATTTCGGTGGTATGACGCCACTGTCAGCCGCCATATTGAACTTTCCAACGTCACTAATTCTCCAACTTCCCGTGTAGGTAGAAGGCTGAAATTTGGTACTTATTTCGGTGATATGATGCCACTGTCGGCCGTCATATTGAACTTTTCAACGGTCTTTGTTACTTATGGGCCCATCTTCAAGAAATTTGGTACGCGGGTTCCCAACGCTAACTGAATCCTACTTATGTACATATATACGTCCATAGCCTGCAGCTCGGTCACCGTGTGAGGCGGCGTTGGGTCCCCCATCCCAACGCCTCCCACGTTGTTGGCTGCCTGCCTATATAAGGCCGTCTGTCGCTCCAGTCTCTACATTCCCTTCCTTGCTTCGCCACGGTATTCACTTCTCCCTGCTGATAACTACAGCCTTTTTATTTAATCCACGGCTTCTCTGCTGTTTTATTGTTCATTTATTACGATTACAGTTATTGTGTAGGTATTTTAGACTTACTTTACATTGTTCAGGTACCCATTTCCTTTATCATTCCAACCGTACCCCCATTAACATGTCTATCGAGGTGATCACCATCGATCAAAGAACTGTCACTTACCAAGTGGTTTCCATGCCCGGAGATGGCACCTGCCTTTTCCATTCTCTTTGTTACATATTGCACGGCCATATCAGGCTCACTCTTGATATCCGGAGGAACATTGCGTCTTATGTATTGAATGACTGGGACAGGTTCAAGGTGTGGACTGATGACGGTACAGGAGATAATTATACTACACAGGAGCACTAGAAGAGTGAAATGCTTAAGTGTACTGAAATGGCCAAATATTTTACACCTTTGGACAACCGCCAATGCCTCTTAAACATCTTAGATTCACAGGTGACGATTTCAGTGGTGGACATTTTGATGTTTAGAAATGTTTAAACTCTCAAAAGTTGGATGTGAAGTTATCAATGAAACTGGTTGTATACTTACAACGCTTGACAGATGCCGAATGTCTCTTCAACACAAGTCCTACAAATACTGTCGTAACTGAAACAAACCATGAAACTCAAACCGATTATGACAGCAGCAATCCAAGCTGTGAGATTTGAAACAAGATTACTGTTCACATGGCCAACTGTACGTTGCATGCTCAAGAGTAAGCTCAGCGCACAGCTACAGCTTGGTCATATTACAACTGGAGGGCCGAACTGACAACGTGGCATACAAAGAGATTCTTAACAAATAATTATTGGTATATTTTCCCTCAGTTTAAAAAGGTTTAATTTTCTTCTTAATAAAAATTTTAAGGCAGTACTTCGCCGCTGTGAAGCGTGGGTATTTTGCTATCATAAAATATTTAGTGTAACGTGTGTTGCTTTTACGTCCAACAGATGGCGCTGTTTTTCAAAAAAAGCATGTTTTTACCTGTCACAGGTGTGACATCTACCTGTATATAGTAGTAGGTGTAGGTATATAAAAACGCGCGTATTCGAATGCAACGTTGTGTCAAAATTTCAAAGCAATCGGTGAAGAACTTTCGGAGATTTAAGATTTTGAACAAACGAACATTTACATTTTTATTTATATAGAAGAAGAAGATTATGTCGAAATGAGCCACATATCAAGTCTAGATTGAAAGCTAAAATTTTTGTTTTGCCAAGTGAATTGTTTTAAAAGCGGATTTTTCATTTTCAAAATGTCAGCTAAATCTAGATTATTACAAAAAAACTGTAGGCAATTTGTATTATAACATGTTCTAGCTGGAGATCTATCTATAGAACTGTTGATACCCATGTTAAAATTCCCCCATATTACAATTTTGGCTTTAGGGTAAATGTTCAAAGCATCATATATATGTTTTTCAATCTCCTCATAAAGAGTAACATTTGCTATTACTAAGTTACAACCATAAATTGTGCAAAGCAAAAACTGATGCTTATAACACTCAACCAAAATAATCAGCCAGTGGCCTTTAGAACTGCTCTTTGAATATAATACACGTCCCATATAATCTCCTCTAAGAACAGCCATCCCAGCTGAATGCTTAACCCTGTGAGAAAACTAAATATTGCTACTCTATTGTGACCTACAGATTGTCAGTCCAAGAATGAGATTCCTGTAAAAAAAATAAAATCAGCTTTTAATTCTGTGCAGAACAGAAAAAGGGCTTTCCTTTTTAAATGATCATGTAAAGCTCTGGTATTTACTGAAACAAGAACTAGTTTCATATCAAACACAGTAGCTTATTTAACATCTTTGTTCAAGCTCTGATAACCATATTTAAAAATTCAGTGAAATGCAAACAAAACAATAACAGGTCGTGTTGTGCAACCTTCTTGGCAACCTAATCTGTGGGCTATATCCACAGTAAGATTGGCGTTTTTACCTGCCTTCAGAGCCAAATGAATACATCTAGTACTCTGTTTTTTAACATCCTCACTGTCCTGTTCAGATACTGTAAGTCATATAACCACAAACACCATCTTCTTTGTTAACGTTCAGCATCAGAAAGTCTGTCATTAAGCTTCTTTAGAGTTTCTTCTAGCTTTTTACATTTCTTTTGGATGATGTTATTGTTCTTTAAATCCTGAATTTCATTAAACTTGAAATTTAGAGATGTTTTTATTTCCACAATTCCTTTAGAATTTTCTTTAATCATTTGTACGAACCCATCAGACCTTTCATTAATTTTCACCGTAAGGGCAGTTATAATGTTAGTTCGTTACTCACTCAAAGAAGTATCCCCTTTATTCCTTTTTGGTGCTGGCAGTTCCTCAGCTTCAGTTAAGCAGTTTTCATTTTGTAAAGTTCATTAGTTCAGCTGAATAAGAATGGTTCAATATATTTTCTTTCATTTACTCATTGGCTTGCTCATTTTCTTTGTTATAGTGAAAGCAGTGTTCAATTGGAAAAAATATTAGCTATAGGGCGCACTCACTGTTCGTTAAAAGAAATATATTCTACAATCGTTTAAATCCACTGTGCTCAGATCTCACCAAGTTAAATGTTGTAGGTAATAAAAAACCCTTTGTTTTGAGCGAAAGACAGTTTTAAAAGTTGCAGTTTGTATGTTTGGAGTTTAAAATGAACGCACTGAACAGGCTTTAGAGCATGTATGTATCTTCCATCTTATATGACCTCCAAAAACTCATCTTTCTCAAACAGGTAAAAACATTCTCTGTAAGTAGATATTGCCATGTAGATATGGCTGCAGACCGGAGTTAAGTGGGCGTGACATATCATTTTCAACTTCAGCCAATCATGTATTACATTTTTGTAGGTTAAGCACTTCTAAGGCAATCACAAATTAAAATGTTGCAGCTGCGTTACTTGTCATTCATGTTCTACTTCAGCCAACTGCCTTAACAATCTCATTTGTTCAAGCTCTGGACTAGCACAATATGCTGAAGTCGAATTTCATTGACAGTTATCCCGCCTCTAGATCCACCCATAATGTTTCTGGAGATGTTATTAGGAATCAATAACCCCTGACGTCATTAAGAATAGACAAGCTGCAAGATGTGAGAAGGGTGTTGCTGCAGACCGGAGACATTAAGAATTGAGAAGGTGACATTAGAAATCGAGAAGATGAAATGAAGAAGTGGAATTAAAAATAATCGTAAAGGTGAGATGAAGAAAGGAAAGTGAATGCAGGGGATGCAAACCTGGGGCTCTAGGATGGTAGGCAACTGCAGTCTCTTACTGCCACAGAGCAGGTGTAGCTGGCTTTGCCAGCACAACATCAAAAGTAAACTTTGAGAGTGTGAACTTGACACTAGAGTGTGGATTTGAAATCATCAATAAAAGATGACTACAGCATATTATCGAGATTGAAAAAAAAGTCAGCATGAAGTAACGTTTAAAACATGTCTGCTTGAAATCAACAGGCCCTTTTCAGAGGCCTCCTGCGGTCCAAAGTCTAAAACAGCCTTAAGCAGGGAGTGTTTGCCTACGCCAGTTCGTACACAGGTCGATATTCACAAAGCACTTGTGTCAGATATTCAGTATAGCTTATGCAAAAAAAAGTTAGTAAACATGCGCAAGTCTGAAGGTAGCTCTTTTGGCATTAGCATAAGATGTCAATTGGAAAGAATCTCACTAAAGTACAGAAGCTCTGATGTGAAAAAACCCTTATTTCAGGATACTTTCACGTACTTATAAGATGTTTTCACTTAAGTACAGGATAAAGTTAGAAAAAAAAATGACAAAAGTGTGCTACAGGTCTACCTAATTATGACTTTACCAAGGCCTCAGAGCCTCAATTTGATATCACTTCCATTTATAGCGCAGTGATATAAAAAGGAGATGGTTGGGCTTTTATTTATTAAAGGAGTGTGGGATGGTTTAAGTATAGTACGTACTTTATGTTTACAGTTACCAGTTTGCACACATGTACAGAGCCCCTGAGGGGACATGCTGTAATATTGGTGTAATATTGGTGTAATATTTTTTCTGGAAAATAATTTGGTGCGTACAATTTACTATCTGGTGCCAAACATTTATATACCTTGTGCACACCACATAATATCTCGTGCCCAACACTTAGCATAGCATGTGCTCCAGGTACTTTAAGGTCGCACCAGCTAATATTGTGTGTACTGTACATCATTTTCTGGAAAAAGGGCATATTGCTTAACAGTTTGATGTTTTACTCACACAGGTGCATTCCACCAAAATTGATATTGGCAAGTTTATAAAAGCAGGCTATACATTCAAGCCCAGATTATTGGTTTGGCGATGCAGCAAATCTAATCATGACACTAATGTGTAGTAAAAGGAAATGCCATTACAGTAGTTAGCTAACTACTTGCATCTACTTACTAGCTCTTATTCGTTAGCTTACAAAAGGAATTCATATTTCACATATTGATTGTATGTGAAGTTTACCCAGTCCAGTGGGGATACAGTAATTGAATTCTCTGGTAAACTTTGCGCACTCACATAAACTATCATAGGTTCTTTAGAAAACCTGATGGTTTACACAGTAAAAACACTATATTGTATTTGGCCAGTACCAAAGTATGCTTTTTGTTATTAATTGGCAAAATATTTAATTTAAATTAGGCATTTGTATAACTAGTGTATGTTCTTATCATTATAATTATTTATTATACATGTGCTATGTTTTTATTGATTAAAAAATTAATTACTATGTTTCAATATATTTAAATAATTACAAGGTTTAATATCAATATCCTGTAATACAAGGTGAGAAAGTTCAAATTGGCTCTGTAATATATTTATTTTGGCAAACTAAAGATCCATTTTGTAATTCAAAAATGAATTCATACATTTTATCTTGGGAGGAAATAAATACATTTTGTTACTAACCAGGAAACATGCACAATTTGTTCAAATTAATTTTAATTATATTGTGACTGTTAACAGTCTTCATACATATGTTTAAACATGGGTAGCGTTGAACTATAATATTTTATAAATACAAAGCAAGCAAAGAATTACTTAAAATATACATGGGCTATAGTCTGATGTCCCACAATAATGGCACATAATATTGTATTTACACATTTAATTACATTACAGTATTTTTCTGAAGTATGATATAGTCAAAATCATAACTGACAGTAAATACAAGGCTACATCTTGAGCAGGTGACAGGAACAAGTTATTTTTTAATCTTGAAGTCTTAGAATAATAGCATGATGGATACAAAAAAAGATTGCTTTTAGAGTGTCAAAGACACAAAAAGAAGTTAAAATGGCAGTACCAGTTGCTTTTACAAAAATTGATAAAAACCTTCCAATGTGTGTCCGAGAGAAATGCATTATAAATGTTTTCAAAAACATCACAATGTCATTACACAATGAACGACACAGCATCAAAATTCTTGCCTAAAGTCATACGTCCTGGGCTTTGATGATTGTTTCTAATTATATTGTGTGGCTTGTGTGCAGTCCGGGCCCTGGGAGAGAACATGCGCTGTCAGGCCCCTCCTGCAGCCAAGTACAGCCAGGTACTTTTGACATTTCTAGCATACTTATTACTTTCAGCTCTTTTGCAATATGCAAGGTGCTATTTTAATTAGTCCATTTTAAATTTCTTCCATTTACTAAATGTTAAATTGTATTCAGGCTTTACAGCTTCTGTTTTACAGCTTCTTGATGTGGACCATGACATCCAGGACCTCGTGTGCTCTTCCAGCAGGTATTTGCACAGTCATGTGGCCCTGTTGCCCAGTGTGCCTTGCACATCTGCCTGATGAGCAGTTTGTCACAGGATAACCTGTGGTAGGGAAAAAGGAGAGAGAGGCATTATCAAGTTGGCCAAAAATTGCGGAGATGCCCCCGACAGTGGTGACTCGCATGAAACCACCCGCCAGACCTGTATATCATATGGCAGGAAACTGGACCAGAAGACATCCTGCAACCAGCCTGCCACATTCTTCTCGTGGCTACAAAGTACCATCCATCCTTGTCCAGGTCCCTCTGGACGATCCTATAGAGGCCAGTCCCATCAACCTGTGCCTGTGTTGGTAGGTGAGCTTGTAGGCCAACATGCGGTAGGTCATCCAAAGGAAGAAAAGGCACTGGAAGAAGGCATTGGGCAATGCCAGGGCTGGAGGTGGAGGTTATTTGACATGAGGGATGCCACAAGAGGGTCAGATTGCTGGTCAGCACAGGCTTTCTGTCCTTGCCCTTGGTGAAATGGACACAGTCCAGCCACTCTTGTTCTTCTGGGGGGGGACTCCTCCAGTCCTTGGGCAAAAGCAGCTGTAAAAGAGAGGGAAAAGAAAAAAAACAAAAAGGGAGAAAGCCTCAAGAGTCAGTCAGTGCCATATAGCTAAAGCAACCAGTAAGACAATTAAAGAAAGAAAACCATGTTTATATTAGGAGTTTTCTTTTAAAAACAAACCCAGACTCAAATATGTAAACAGAAATAGAAATTCTGAAAGAGTGGGGGACAACACATCAGTGTAAATATTACTGTCATTGTATTCAGGACCATTAAAGTTATTACAATTATCTTCTTACTACAATACTCTTTCACACTATCATTTGCTTTTGTCAGGTTATGTCTTTTAATAGTGAACACTACATTATTATTACTATCATCCCCCTCCTCCCCAAATCAATTTGCACAAAAGAAGAAACCTATTAAGCATTAATATTAATGTGCACAAAGCAAGACCGCTCTGTTATTACCATCATCAATCTAAACAATCTCTGTTAAATGAAATAAATAATACTCTATATTATTTTTATTATTTTTTAGTATTGTTTGCATCCTTTTATTTGTATTCTTTTTGTCTGAATTATTTTCTTTATTATTATTTATATTATTTTTAACTATTCTTTTTATTTTTATTATTATTTGTAGTCTTTTTATTCACTCTTTTTACTTTTTATATTCTTATTATTTATTACTTTTATTATTTGTATCCTTTTTATTCTTATTCATTCATTATTATTTTAATTTTTATTAATTATTATTTATTTTTATTCTTATTAGTTACACTACCATCCTCTACAGCTAATACTATATTCTTCTTCTCCTTCTTCTTCTAATTATTAACATCCAAAAAACTGCATGAAATAAAACTAATAATTAATAATCATTGCATTGTTTTTACTACAATAATATGTTCAATTGTACTATTCTGTACATTTCTTATTTCATTAATTATTATCATTACTAAGCTGGAACCATTCATTCATTTACACCTTATGCACATACACAATATACTGCCAGTTTAAGGTGCTGGGAAACAGGTGCAACACAGAGAAAATGAAAAACCCACTAATCAAACCTTGCAAGAATCAAACTGAAAGCCAATTAGAAGAGTGCTTTTGCACAGTAGCCAATCACAGCCCAGTAGAAAATGAAACAAGATGAACCAAATTGAACCTGAACATTGGGTCTCTTAGACACAGCAGAATGTATGCTATATATTGTCGGATTGACTCACCACCGAAATGACTGCACTAATGAAACTGAAACCACTGTAAAATGATGCTCTGTGTTCCAGAAAAGTGCTTCTTGAGGTCATATGAGTCAATTGAGCCCAAAGTTTGAAAATATGCTGCCCTTCCGTGCTCAAACAATGGAGCAAGATGACACACTTGCTTACATCAGGTACGAAATCAATGCCAACCGCAGTCAGATAAGTTTAAAAAGACTCAAACCACCGAGTCCAAGATA
The DNA here is from genome assembly GCA_026402145.1 of Polypterus bichir lapradei. NCBI lineage: Eukaryota > Metazoa > Chordata > Cladistia > Polypteriformes > Polypteridae > Polypterus > Polypterus bichir. Next base: position 128,821,541 of record JANRMT010062814.1, read on the forward strand.
TAGGAGGACCACTAGGTAAAGGTAAAGAAGGAGGTGGTGGTGACAGTGAAAATTCAGCCATCCTCATAGCCAAATGTTGTATTTATGAAGTACATGGTTTCTCACTTGCTAGAACACACTTTATTTCACAGTCTAAATATGACAACAACAACCAATGTCATGGTAATTGTGGACTTTCAATTATTTATTTGAACTGTTCCTTTTCTAGGGTGGAATGATTGTATAACATGCATTGTTAATGACTCTAAAAAAACAGAATTTGGTGCACAAGTTTGAACTTACTTTGAATTTTCTAAAATCCACACAAAAGTGTCTGGTTGAGGTGCAACTTGTCAAGGGACATTCAACCAAATATTAGTTGGGGTGTATGTATATGTTTGAGGCTGTATGTATAATTTGGACCCTTTGTGGATTTGACAAAATCCAAAATAAGTTCAAACTTGTGTTCATAAAGGCTTTTAGCCTTCTCTTCAATCAGCATTAAGCTGTTTGGCACTCGATGCTGATGCTGATCCTGCATCCACAGACTAAGACGTTCCTCCATCTCCTCCATCACTTTTCCACATTTCTTCGATATTATTGACGACATCATTGGCACAAAAGGCTTCACATGTTCTGTGATCTTGTCCATGTTCTTTAGAATGGTGTTGATGGTTGAATGGTTTCGATTATACAAACAAGCGACGGTGACAATCTTTTCACCTTGCTCTACTCTCTCAATTATTTTCACTTTTGTTCTAATGGTTATCACCTGGCACTTCTTATCAGTACCAACAACATCACTGCTGCTTTTACGCTTATTTCTGGATGTCTTGAACTTGAAGTAAAGGGTGTTAACACAACATAAACAGAGATATAGTCAAAATCAGAGAAGCTTATAGAGGATGCACACACATGACTGAAAATGTAAGCAATAATAGCATGGGTTTTGCACTCTGCCTAGAGGCAGATATGCAAACAAATTTATGTGCAGCATCAAAATTTGAAATTTAAATAATTTTTAATTTATTGGACATGCACATTTGCATCTTTGAAAGTTTGTAACACCTCAAAAATGTTTAAAAACATTGCACAGACAATTCTTTTTAATAACTGATGTTCTGAAATAATTGTAAAAATACATTTCATGCATGTAGCTGTACTAATATTTCCAAAACGTATTTGCATCTATCCCTAATGTGTACACTCACAAAATGATGTTACCTGCTTCTAATTAAATCAGCTAACAAAAAAAACCCTTCAGTAAACTTTTTTCCCCACAACATTCGCATACTAATGCTGTAATATTATGTTATATAGAAATTTAATATAATACAGAATTATTACATATAATTATTATTATTTGCCACATACGTTATTTCGGTCATGGATTAGTCACTAAGCGGAGCAGCTGTCTTAGGGCTCAGAAGTTAAAATGTCGTTTCCTGTTAAATTTTTACCTGATTGGGATTTCAGTCTCAATGGCACCCTGTCCGGGTGTTGTTCCTGCCTTAAGCCCTAGGCTGTTATAATGTGCCCAGCGACCTTGCCCTGGATAAGTGAGTGCAGGAGATGGATGGACAGATGGACTGGCCATGTGTGTGACGTGAGTGACTGCAGGGGGTTGGGGGAGGAGTGTCCAGGAGTGAATTGGGAGGTTGCGCGTCTGCTGAAGTGTGCAGATGTTTGGTGTTTTATGCGTTTAGTAATCCGCAGCACCATCTGTCTATTCATTTGCTTCTGTTGGGCCCTTGAGCAAGGCCCTTAACCTGAGCGCTTTGAGTAGTGAGAAGAGCGCTATATAAATGCAAAGAATTATTAATTATTAGTAACAGCAGGTTCAGTTGAACTGACTCTAGAAAAATGTGCATCTTCAATGAAAATACACAAAAAACAAAACTGTGTAATAAACATATGGAGTTTAAGTTTAATGAAAGGCCAGCTACTTGAATTCTACAGAAAGAGATTTGCTTAATTTAGCTCAACTACATCATTTTTTCTGGACACAAAGTGAACACATCGGCTGAAGATTTCATGTAAAAAAAGAAAAAAATTGTTGCCCTCCATGACTGAATGAAGTTAATTTAACAAGTCAGCACACTGATCACTCACCTCTCGGGTCTCAATGAGCTACAGGGGGCCTGTGATGTGCCCACCTACCCAGCCGCCCTTATAACACTTATATACTGTTTTTTTTTCTTTCTTTTTCACATTTCACACTAAAAAATATAAAATACTTAATTACTGTAATTTCATCCTTCCTCCCTTCCTTCCTTTCTTGCTTTACTTTTGCTGTTGTAAATGACATGTTGAGCATTGATTCAATTCAAAATTCTTTTTTCTGTTCTTTTCTAACGATTTCTCGATTCCTTTCAAAGGTCATCACCTCTGCCAGATTTTTTTCCAACTCACTCAGTCAGACTGTGTGATGTCAGCACATTTCTCCACCAGGGCGACACCAATAGACTCCAGCTGCAGACCTCCAGAACTCCACTCCATTGAGTGTTCCATTATATGCCAGTGATAACACCTGGTTACACTATGGTTAAGATTAGGGTTGTGGGAAAAGTTATCTGACTCAAAGCAAGTAAACCACATGACAAAGACCTGTAATACAATTGGCTGTCCAGTGGAGCTACTAAATCATGGAGCTGTGGAGATCTGCAACTTGACCCATCTCAATGATACACTGATTGTTTTTCCTGTTGTTCTGCATTTACAATGACAACATGCACATGGTTCTGCCCTGGCTTTATCAAGTAGGAGGGGACATACTTGAAAGGTAGGATAAAGTTTTCAAAATAAAATGAGATAAACCCCTCTTACTCGACACTGTATTCCCTCCCTTTTGACATTCAGCTCCTGGCTGCTGAGATACATACATGGCTTTGTGTGCCCACACTCAACCCTGGCGCTGGAATGGTGCCCTCTGGTGGGCTACCCCATGGGACACTCCAATATGCAGGTGCCGCACTTCACACTAGACCTGCCTGCTGATGCTGAATGTCAGTTTAGTGTGAACTGCACCACAGGCTGGTCAGAGATGCTACTCAGCGGGTACAATCAGGGGTGCATCTAAAGAATTTTACATTGGGGGGCAAGAGCAGTTTTAAGAGGGTTGCAACATGAACACATAGGGTTTCATCATTTGGTTGATCACATCTGCAAACCTGCAGGTGGTGCAAATTCACCAGTGCTTGGACTTTCTCCTAACCCTGGCTTTATGAACTGGTTCTCGTGGCTTCCTACACGGATGCACAAGATATTTCTGATTTTACTTATTTCTCTTGCAGGATAATGCAACAGCTTGGCGACACAGCAAGCATCAGATGATCATACGTGCCATCAGGATAAACCCTAAACTATGGGCCAACTTGGTCCAACCAATGGCTTATTATAATGCTCGTCACTACTAAGGGTCAGTTGACTGTTGTTGAAGACCTGGGGTCAGCCCTATGATGGTGATGACAACAATTGGTTGCCAGGGCCATGTTAACGCATTGGGCATGCTGGGAATAGGGGCCCCATGCTAATCTATGTATGTTGACTTTTTGAGTGGTTGTGTAGGTAGGGGCCCCAGTCCACTGCTTTGCCCGGGGGCTTATAATGCTGTTAAGATAGCCCTGGCGGTTGTCTTCATCAACATGGCTGTCCATGTACTATTGAGAAGAGACAAGCCCAGATTATGTATGGGACAAGTTGCTTGGGTGAGGGGCTTTTCAAACTTTAATTAGTGCAGATGGTCTGTGCTGGGCACTTCATGACCTCTGTGTCATCAACTTAGATGAGTGCTTACATCTAAAGGTGCTCTGAGCGCTGCGGTCCCACTAAAGTGACCTTTAGACCAGGTCTGCCCATCTGTCAAAGGCATAGAAATAAAGTGTCTATCCAGAAATACACAAACCAAGGAGGTGGGCACAAAGGCACTTTGAGATCCATTGTTTGATATCCTCAAATGGCTTCACATTTTCATCATTAAAGGAAGGGGGTGCCCACATCTACAATGACTTTATTGTATAAAGGCTGCTTTTGAACGTCAATCACTTTGTAATTCAAGGAGTTGAGGCCATCAGAGTCCATCGTAAATCTGGTGTGATTCATTCGGTCAAACCTGCAAAGAGAAGAACAACGGAGATGTGAGGATGGCAAATAGCCAAGGCCTGTTCAGCTGCCCTTTCCTGAAGTGGACATGATGGGTATGTCATTTGGGGCGTGGGGTGAGCCCTTCCTATAGTATGTGTCTAGCCCCGGCACCAAGACATACAATCAGCTGGGCTTCAGGTCACAGTAGTGGGCTGCATGGTCAAGGGGCACAGGCTCTTTTACAGGTGAGTGTCTACTGGTGGGACTCCATGCTATTCTGTAAAGTGAAGCTGACCACGGGCACCTGAGATTATATCAGGGAATGAGGCCCAAAGTTCTGGGGCAGTGTCCACATCCCAAAGAGTGATTTACCAGCCAGCCATAGTTCAGACTGCAGGAAAAGGTCGAGGATACAGACCAAGATAAAAAACAAATTAATAAGCAAACATCTGAAAGTGAGAAGTGGAGCTCATGGACATGGCAGTTATAAGGATGACACTGCAAGGGCTCCACGTAATGCGGCGGCCAAGCAACAAACCCAGTAGAAGTGGTCTGTGGCACAAGACAAGGGGGAGGGGTCAGGAAAGCAAGCCACACTGGTCCACCAGTTGTTACAATTTGAGTTTCTTTTTCCTCAGGTTGTCCTGAGACTCAAAAATTCATCTTGGTGTCGTTTGGGGGTCTTCATAGCCAAGGAATGGAGCTTCTATTTTGAAGTTGATTACTTCTACCATCTTTAATGATGCCATTTTGGTTTGATGTTGAGCATCGCTGTTTTGTGCTTGTGTGTCACCCGTTTCCTTGTGCTGCCCAGTGCAGGTTTTGTTTCACTTGACACGGCATACAGGTTCTGTCATTTTTATCTTTTCTTTCAGGTTTTTGGCGTTACTAGCTATGTTTTCCTAATGTGTTTTAACGTTCTTGGGTGTGTTTCACATGCACCATTTGAACATGTTAGTCAGAAACCTTCTGTCAACTGCTGACTTAACAGGTTAACAAAACAGAAATATCTTTGTGTGTCAAACAACTGACTGCATGATAATGTCATTACCAAGACTGATGTTTACTTATAATTTGGTAGGCTGGAACTCTTCCGTTTCCTCATTTGCCTTAAGACCATGCAAAAAATAACCAGAGGGAAGAAGGTCCCGTATGAAATCTGAAAATGATGCAGTGAGCTGAGTTGTCCTTTGTGCTGTCCTCTCAGACCAACTTTCTGTCCCTAAGGACTAAATCAGCATCCAGAAATTGCTCCAACATTGTAATTCATTTAGCATTGTTAGGGACGAGAGCTAGAGAAGCAGTAAAGATGGCTGACTCAGGGTGCAAATTAAAGTTGGCCTCAAACAGTTAAAGCAGTGCACTACTCTAAATTATAACTGAAAAGAGGGTCTCCATTACAAGAATCTGCTTTAATTAACTGTCCATGTGCTTTTTAGACCATAAAGTCAGGGCTTAGTTTATAAACCATGAAGTGCAGGAGATCATCGTGACTGCCCAAGGAATGCATGGAAATGCATCGATAAACAGCAATTGTCATTGATATGAAATACATGAACACGTGCTCACACGCTTAAATTAGAATTTACCTGGAAATCTTGCACTTTTAAAATTTTTGATACATGCAGATTGCCGTTTTCTCCCTTTTCCACATCCCTCGTTTGACGCTTCATCCTCATCCCCACTGCTTTGCACCTTATCTCTTTGTGTCCACATCAGCATCCACATCCTCTGCACCAGAACCAGTTGACTAACTGAACTGGCCATTTAACTTAATTTGTTTTTACTGTACCGTTTTCATTTTACATCGACCAATCAAAAGACAAGATAGGGGTAATGTTAACTAGACTACTTTTATAAAGTTTAACTAAAGTCTGTTTAATAAACTTTGCTTATTTAAACCTAGTCCCAGTTTCCCAGTTCCTTGTGATAGTGTAGACCACCACCCTCACAGACATCTTGGCTTTCTTTACAGTTTCTCGATAGGAAAGACCTGCACTTTTAAGGGTTATACAGGTCTGCCTGTCTGTCTGTCTTCCTTGGCATTATGATAGCAGTAATGTACACATCCTGCTACAGTGGGATTAGACACACACACTGTGTTCATGCTCTGCTTTTATACAGACAGTATCTACAAGTAATCAGCAACATTTAGGACACCTGCAGGAATTGCTGTCATCAACTTTCAAGGCTCATTCAACTTCCACTGTGTCATGAATTAGGAGTTCCAAAGCACACAAGTCCCAAAAAAGCACTTTCAACAATACCCACTAGAGAAGGTCATGACAGACAGAATAATTTGGGCAGCAGCAGATCATTGTAATTTTTTTTTTTTAACTGCATGCATTTGTTTGTTGTAGGTATTGCAGTGTCCTGCAGCCCTGATTTTGATTTGTGGCAGTACCAGTTCTATACTTTCCCATTGGCCTTATCGGTACCTTTGCTTATTGCTGTGAGTTTAGACAAAATTTCTGCTTCATTTCAGTGGAATCAGTGTGGTTGAACACTAGCATAAGAGAGAGAACTAGAGATGTGTGGGGGCATCACATAGTGGGAAGGCTTGAACTGCTTTTTCTGGACTTTGTATATTAAGAACGCATAAGGAGGAGCAGCGGCTCTACTCTGAGCCCCTCCCGGATGACTGAGCTTCTCACCCTATCTTTAAGGGAAAGCCCAGACACCCTGCGGAGGAAACTCATTTCAGCCGCTTGTATTCGCGATCTCATTCTTTCGGTCACTACCCATAGCTCATGACCATAGGTGAGGGTAGGAACATAGATCGACTGGTAAATTGAGAGCTTTGCCTTACGACTCAGCTCTTTTTTCACCACGACAGAGCGATGCAGAGCCCGCATCACTGCGTATGCCGCACCGATCCACCTGTCAATCTCACTGTCCATTCTTCCCTCACTCGTGAACAAGACCCCAAGATACTTGAACTCCTCCACTTGGGGCAGGATCTCACCCCCAACCCTGAGAGGGCACTCCACCCTTTTCTGGCTGAGGACCATGGTCTCGGATTTGGAGGTGCTGATTCTCATCCCAGCCACTTCACACTCAGCTGTGAACCGCTCCAGAGAGAGCTGAAGATCACGGCCTGATGAAGCTAACAGGACAACATCATCTGCAAAAAGCAGTGACCCAATCCTGAGTCCACCAAACCGGACCCCTTCAACACCCTGGCTGCGCCTAGAAATTCTGTCCATAAAAGTTATGAACAGAATCGGTGACAAAGGGCAGCCCTGGCGGAGTCCAACTCTCACTGGAAACGGGCTCGACTTACTGCCAGCAATGCGGACCAAGCTCTGACACCGGTTGTACAGGGACCGAACAGCCCTTATCAGGGGTTCTGGTACCCCATACTCCCGGAGCACCCCCCACAGGATTCCCCATGGGACACGGTCGAACACCTTTTCCAAGTCCACAAAACACATGTAGACTGGTTGGGCAAACTCCCATGCACCCTCCAGGATTCTGCTAAGGGTGTAGAGCTGGTCCACTGTTCCGCGACCAGGACGAAAACCACACTGTTCCTCCGGAATCCGAGGTTTGACTATCCGATGGACCCTCCTCTCCAGAACCCCCGAATAGACTTTTCCAGGGAGGCTGAGGAGTGTGATGCCTCTGTAGTTGGAACACACCCTCCGGTCCCCATTTATAAAGAGGGGGACCACCACTCCGGTCTGCCAATCCAGAGGCACTGTCCCCGATGTCCATGCGATGTTGCAGAGACGTGTCAACCAAGACAGTCCTACAACATCCAGAGCCTTAAGGAACTCCGGGCGTATCTCATCCACCCCCGGGGCCCTACCACCAAGGAGTTTTTTGACCACCTCGGTGACCTCAGTCCCAGAGATGGGAGAGCCCACCTCAGAGTCCCAAGGCTCTGCTTCCTCATTGGAAGGCATGTTGGTGGGATTGAGGAGGTCTTCGAAGTACTCCCCCCACCGACCCACAACGTCCCGAGTCGAGGTCAGCAGCGCACCTTCCCTATCATATACAGTGTTGACACTGCACTACTTCCCCCTCCTGAGATGCCGGACGGTGGACCAGAATCTCTTCGAAGCCGTCCGAAAGTCGTTCTCCATGGCCTCTCCAAACTCCTCCCATGCCCGAGTTTTTGCCTCAGCAACAACCGAAGCCGCATTCTGCTTGGCCTGCCGGTACCTATCAGCTACTTCCAGAGACCCACAGGACAAAAAGGTCCTATAGGACTCCTTCTTCAGTTTGACGGCATCCCTCACCGCCAGTGTCCACCAACGGGTTCGGGGATTGCCGCCACGACAGGCACCGACCACCTTGCGGTCACAGCTCCGGTCAGCCGCCTCAACAATAGAGGCACAGAACATGGCCCATTTGGACTCAATGTCCCCCACCTCCCTCGGGATGTGGCTGAAGTTCTGCCAGAGGTGGGAGTTGAAGCCACTTCTGACAGGGGACTCTGCCAGCCGTTCCCAGCAGACCCTCACAACACGGGCCTACCAGGTCTGACCGGCATCTTCCCCCACCATCGAAGCCAACTCACCATCAGGTGGTGATCACTTGACAGCTCCGCCCCTCTCTTCACCCGAGTGTCCAAGACATATGGCCGCAAGTCCGACGACACGACCACAAAGTCGATCATCGAACTGAAGCCTAGGGTGTCCTGGTGCCAAGTGCACATATGAACACCTTTATGCTTGAACATGGTGTTCGTTATGGACAATCCGTGACGAGCACAGAAGTCCAATAACAAAACACCACTCGGGTTCAGATCGGGGGGCCAATTCCTCCCAATCACGCCCTTCCAGGTCTCACTGTCATTGCCCACGTGAGCATTGAAGTCTCCCAGCAAAACGAGGGAATCCCCAGAAGGTATGCCCTCTAGCACCCCCTCCAGAGACTCCAAAAAGGGTGGATACTCCAAACTGCTGTTCGGCGCATACGCACAAACAACAGTCAGGACCCATCCCCCCACCCGAAGGCGGAGGGAGGCCACCCTCTCGTCCACCGGGGTAAACCCCAATGCACAGGCTCCAAGTTGGGGGGCAATAAGTATGCCCACACCTGCTCGGCACCTCTCACCGGGAGCAACTCCAGAGTGGTAGAGAGTCCAGGCCCTCTCAAGGAGATTGGTTCCAGAGTCCAAGCTGTGCGTCAAGGTGAGTCCGACTATATCTAGCCGGAACCTCTCAACCTCGCGCACCAGCTCAGGCTCCTTCCCCTTCTGAGAGGTGACATTCCACGTCCCAAGAGCCAGTTTCTGTAGCCGAGGATCAGACCGCCAAGGTCCCCTCCTTTGGCCACCACCCAACTCACACTGCACCCAACCTCCTTGGCCCCTCCCATAGGTGTTGAGCCCATGGGAAGGAGGACCCACGTTACCTCTTCGGGCTGTGCCCGGCCAAGCCCCATGGGTGCAGGCCCGGCCACCAGGCTCTCGCCATCGAGCCCCACCTCCAGGCCTGGCTCCAGAGGGGGGCCCCGGTGACCCACGTCCGGGCAAGGGAAAACGTCGTCCAAGGTTTTTGTTCTTCATCGGAGGTTTGTTGAACCGCTCTTTGTCTCATCCCTCACATAGGACCAGTTTGCCTTGGGTGGCCCTACCAGGGGCATAAAGCCCTGGACAACATAGCTCCTAGGATCATTGGGACACGCAAACCCCTCCACCATGATAAGGTGACGGTTCAAGGAGGGGCCCCTGGAGCCTGTTATTGTCTAAAAGAAATGCATACACTTTATGTAGGATATGGCGTAGTTGAGCCTTGTGATCTTAGCGATCTACAAATACTGTAGATTGTAATATGCATATTAATACAAATATAATAATATACCATGTGCCATTTAATATTTTGTGACTGTAGTACTGCTAGGCAGGATGATAAGTAATAAGTCAAGTACATGAATATACAGTAGACATTCATGTGATCAGAAAGGGGTCCACAAAATTACAAAACAAAGTATCTCATTCATGTAGGATTTCAGACTCTTCATTCAGTGCTGTGTAGAAGCCCCTTTGACAGTCTTCTCAGCGTTGTACACCTGGATTTGGGCAGCTGATTCTTCTCTTCCTGGCAGATGCTCTCCAGCTCAGTTAGAGTGGATAAGGAGTGTTTGTGAAGTGCCATCTCCAGATTTCTCCACACATTTTCTATAAGTTTTAAGTCAGGGCCACTCAGTGACAGTCAGTGACCTGTCCAGAAATCACTCCAGAGTTGTCTTGGCTGTATGCTTCAGGTCACTGAACTGTCAGCCCAGTCCAAGATCACAGTTTGTTTTCAAGGAGCTTTCTGTATATGACTGCATTCATTCTCCCCCCAATTCTGACCAGACTCCCTGCACCCACAGAGCATGATTCTACCACCATCCTGCTTTAGAAATGGCATTAGGCAGGTGATTAGCAGTGCCAGGACTTGACCAGTCCTAGTGGTTGGAGTTCTGCCCAAATACTTCAATTTTATTTCATCAGACCAAAGAATCACTTTCCTCAAGTTCTCAGAGTCCTTGAAACTATCCTATGCCTTTTACTCAAAAGTGACGTCCGAGTGCCCATAAACACCTCATTGATGTGGTCCTGCTGAAATGGTCCTCCTTCTGGCAGGTTGTTTCAACTCAGCAGAGGACGTCTGAAGCTCTGTTAGAGTAACCATTGCATTCTTGGCCACCTCCCTAAGCAAGGCCCTTCCTGCCTGGTTACTCAGTTTGGCCGGAATCCTGGTGGTTCCAAACTTCTTCCACTTTACAATTATTGAAGCCATGGTGCTATTGGGAACATTTTTATCCCCTTGACCTGATTGATGCCTCACCACAGTTTGATTGTGGATGTCTACAGTGAGGTCCTTGGGCTTCATGGCTTGGTTTTTGTCCTGATATGTAGTGTGAATTGTGTGACCTTTTTATACACATGTGCCCTTTTAAAGATGTCCGATAGATTTCAAATCGTAACCTTAGATCCTCAAATGAGTGTCTCCTTACAATTCCGAAAGCTAAACTTAAAAGAAGTGGTGAGGTGGCCTTCTGCTGTTATGCACCTAAAATCTGGAGTAGCCTGCCAATAGGAATTTGCCAGGCTAATACAGTAGAGCACTTCAAAACACTGCTGAAAACACATTACTTTAACATGACCTTCTCATAATTTCACTTTAACTTAATCCTGATACTCTGTATGTTCAATTCATGATAATAACTATTCATGGTGGCTCTAAAATCCGTACTGACCCCTACTCTCTCTTTTTCTTTTTCCGGTTTCTTTGTCTTGGCAGCCTGCACCACCACCACCTACTCAAAGCATCATGATGCTCCAACATTGATGGACTAAAAGCCTGAAGTCCACGTGACCATCATCATCAAGTCCTTCTGTGAGAACCCTAAATACAAAGAGGACTGGTTCATTTATGTTAGGTAGATTGCCCAGAGGGGACTGGGCGGTCTCATGGTCTGGAATCCCTGCAGATTTTATTTTTTTTCTCCAGCAGTCTGGAGTTTTTTTTTTTTTTGTTTTTTCTGGCCATCGGACCTTACTCTTATTCTATGTTAATTAATGTTGACTTATTTTATTTTCTTACTGTGTCTTTTATTTTTCTATTCTTCATTATGTAAAGCACTTTGAGCTACATTTTTTTGTATGAAAATGTGCTATATAAATAAATGTTGTTGTTGTTGTTGTTATTTCAGTGTGTCACAGGTGGATGTCTCACGGAGAACTAAAGCAAACAGGATGGACCAGTGCACAATTTGGAGAGCCACAGCAAAGGATCAGAGAATTTATAGGAAGGAGACCTCAGGTTTTGATGTTTAATAAATATGCCAAACTTTCTGGTCAGGTGCTTTCATGTTGTCATTCTGGGATTTTGAGTGGAGGTTGAGGAACAGAAATGGCAATTCATCACTTAAAATGAAATCTACAACACAGTGAAGTGTGAAGAAAGTGGATGCATTTAAAGACGTTATCGATGTTTTCTGTGGCAGTACTCTTGTGTACCTGCACATCACATTTCCTTTCTCTTCCCGTAAGTTGAATGATGAACCCAAACTGAATCAGTGACTCAATAACATCGACAGATGCCTCCTTGTCTTCCTCTTGATTCATGACACACCATTGACAGGTTTTTAACATTTACAGTTAGGTCCATAAATATTTGGACAGAGACAATTTTTTTCTAATTTTGGTTCTGTACATTACCACAATGAATTTTAAATGAAACAACTCAGATGCAGTTGAAGTGCAGACTTTCAGCTTTAATTCAGTCGGTTGAACAAAAAGATTGCATAAAAATATGAGGCAAGTAAAGCATTTTTTAACACAATCCCTTCATGTTTATGTTTTATTCACTTATTAAACATTCTTATTTGGAGGATGAGGAAGCTTATCATTCATAAAGAGTTCAGGCGGCTTTTGCAATTAAATAGTTTAAACTGTTCCATTGAATTCAGTCGGCTTTTTAATTTTGAAAACTCAAGACAAGTGGCTCAGTGGTGGTGTCTGATGTGTGTTGCTGCTCTGAGGCTGTTAGAATTTGCAGGGGATGACAAATGACAATGACTCCGTGGTGACATCAAGACCCAGTTTCAAATTTCCAAAGCACAGAAACTTTCTTCCGATGCTTTCCTTATGTGGTCATTTAGCCACTTCTGGCCCTTTTGGTACAAAAAACACGAGAAGTCAGACAGACGGGCTTCTCTTCTGTTTGCGCCATGTGCTTCCAATGCATACATTGCAGTGCCAGCTGATCTCCAATTATTTGTCATCCCACACACCATGCAGAATCTCCACCCCATGAGTTAAAGACAAAGGAGCCATCAAGCAACATAAATCAAAGACTGAGGACAACGGAGTGCTCAGTGAGGCCAGCCATTAAAATAACAACAATATGTCAGCCATAACTCTCCCCACCATTATATGACAGCAACACTCATCACTCATAACAGTGACAAAACAATTACATTGACAATCATGTTACGTTATTTTCAAAATGTTTCCTTTTCTTTTTCATTGCTTCTTTAACACACTACTTCTCCACTGCGAAGCGCAGGTATTTTGCTATATATATATATATATGTATGTGTGTATATATATATATTGTGACAGAATTAGGGTTCGCTCGCACCCTTGTACCCTCAGACTTCACGTCAGACACCAGATAAAAGTCCAAATAATTATTTATTATAATAATAAAGTGCACAAAGCACGCTCCACTCCCAAATACTCCAATAATAAATCACAAAAATACAATAACAATCCTCCAGCTCCCAGACGCGTTGCCACCCTTCCACCCAGCTCAGCTCGCCATCTGGGAGCTCCCACAGTCCTTTTATATCCCCCGACCCGGAAGTGTTCCCAATCCAACAGTCCACAAATCCATATTCCTTCCGGGTCAGGGTAAATACTGCTTTTTCTCACCCCGGAAGTCCGTCGCTCTTCCTATGACGAACTTCCGGGTCATAGGGCACGAAGAACTCTTCGGTCCTCCCTGCAGCTCCCTCTCGTGGCCCCCATGGCATCCAGCAGGGCGGTGCATAAAAACTCCATTGTCCATGATGCCCTGCTGGTCTTCTGGGAACCTCCATGCTGCAAGGAGGGCTCCACCTGGCGGCTTGGGGGTATTGGCCGGGGTACATAGCCGGCCATATCTTACAATATATATATATATATATATATATATATATATATATATGTATATGTATATATATATAACTGTGTATATATATATGTGTATATATGTATATACTGTATATATATGTCTATATTTGTATATGTGTATATGTATATATGTATGTATATGTATATATATATATATATATGATGTGTATATATATGTTTATATATATGTTTGTCTGTGTGTATATATATATAT
>JANRMT010062814.1:128850435-128860435 GCA_026402145.1 Polypterus bichir lapradei
ACTTGGTCCTTAAGAAGACAGTCAACCAAATGTCCACAAGAGCATGGAAGGATGGTGGTTTGAATCCCACCTCTAGGGCATATCCTGCCATGTGCCCTGGTATGCAGAGTGTAAAAGAAAAATTAACTGCTGACAAGTTACTAAGGGTTAAAAATCTGACAAAGCTGTTTTGCTGTAACAACAGGTTATTCATACAGTTGTCTGTCATAATACAGGTGCAGTAAGCTAACCAAGGGCAATTTCAATTTTGGGAACTCATCCATTAGACACATTAGAGATTACTTTTCCTTCTTTAAGGCCCCATCTGCAATGTTCACAAAATAGAAAAGGTTAGCCGATTTGCGCAATGTAAAATGAAATGTTTAGATAAACATATTATGCTTATTGATAAGTAAGGGGAAGGGGGAGAGAGGAAAGATATTAAAAGCTGATTGAAAAAGGAGAACTTTGCTCTTCTGCTTTGCAAAGCATGAATCCTACGTACTCATCAGTGACTGAATAAAAGGAGATTGATTGAACTACTCCCGTCTTCCTCGGAGATCTCCTTCCACAAGAGATGTAAGGGGTGCACCAGGCAAGTAGGTACCCCAAGAAATGGCACTGGGTTCTCCTCCAAAATCTGTCCAAACACCTCCTCACTATGCCCCATTATCCATTCCCATAGTTTCATTTTTCAGTGCTGATGATACATAATTGTTCCGTGTCATCCCTCCAGAGGGCCACACGGTATCAGAATCTCTGCATGTCTCTCTGATATTGCATCCTGGATGAAGGAGCACCATTTCCAGCTCAGACTGGCAAAGGTGGGCCTTCTTCTTATCCCAGCTCAACTATCTATTCACCACCCCATTTCAGCTCAACTCATTATTACTAACACTCACCAAGTTGCATGACCATGGGGTGGTAACTGATGACAAACTGTTCTTCAGGGACCATATTGCTCCTGTCTCTCAGTCTTACGGATTCACTCCATAATCCACAAGATTCACTCATATCCACAAGACCAGACTGTATCTGATAGACTATACAGCACCAGCACCAGCATGTGTCACCAAGCCACTGCAGATAATTCAAAATGGTGTTCAACCAGCCGAATAGACACATGTCAATCTTCTTTTCAGATCATTACATTGACTCCCACAAAAAGACCATATTAGGTTCAAACACTTGATGCTTGCATACAGAGTATTCAGTGGGTCAATGGGACTGGTGATGCCACCTCTATGTGGTATCAAAACTCAGTCCAGAATCTTTGCATTTGTAGCTGGTGGAATGAGCTGCTCACCTACATGATAATTGCTGATGCCCTCAAAGTGTTAAAGAAGCATTTGAAGACTCTCACTTGTTGAATTTGTCTCTATTTGTTAATAGCGGTTAGATTTTTATAACTTGTTGGCATTTTGTTCTGAGCTCCTTACGTGTGATTGTCAATTCTGTCACCTTGCCCTGTCACACTTGTTCCAAAACTGTCCCCAGACTGATGTTACTTGATCATTTTCACATCCTTTGTAAGTCGCTATGAATAAAAGTGCCTTACTAAGCAGATACTGTACAAAGAAGTAGAAATGGTGAATAACAGAAACAGTACTAAAATTTGAGAGTCACAGAACAGAAGAAAAGATCCAGGCCTGCTCTTAATTTACTTAATTAAATCAAACATCAGTAAGATCCATGAGGCTAGATGTTGTGTTCGCTGTGCTGTCAACCAATGTGGTGGACAAGTAATGACATCACACACAACGGTACTATTGTTATTCTGCCTGAAACACACAACCTGAACCTGTGCTGTACCCCACATCTGTACTAAACCTCAGTAGGCCTCACCATCTCAGTTAGCCTGACCCCAAACTCAAAAGGCAGGCTTACAGCCTGAACAGGCCCAAAAACGGGGAACAGCATTTAAAGTCACAAATGCCAAAGGGGATGAGGAAATCAATTAAAACCCTCTGGCTTATAAACAGAACATTTATTGAAAGGGCCCAAAAGCAAAATGCACAAAAACAAAGGCAGGAACGGAATTGAAGCAAAAGTAACTTTGTGAACAAAATCAAGAATAGAAAATCAGAAACAGTCCCTGATATCAAGAAGAGAGGGTCAAAAGCAGGAAACCCAATGAAAATGACAGAAGGAAAATCTCCAGACTGAGGCAGCTATGTACCAGTAGCAGCTTCCCCTTTTATATCACTGGGGATGTCTCCAGTGGCTTCACCCCCTTAGGCTCTACACACAGGGGACAGGGCAGAAAACAAAGAAAATTAATATATAAAATCCTAAACACAATACTTGAAAATCATTAGCAAGCACCATATTACCAGTTAACAAAATATGAATTAAACAACATAAAAGAAGAAACAAAGACAAAATTGACAATATTCACAAATAATATGCAAAAGAGATCATAAAATGTGATCAACCCTGGCTGAAATGTAGCAGGCCATCAACAGACTTGTGGTAGTAATAAGATACAAAATTGTCATGAGAATGTCTCGAGCAAATTGTCAACTCACCGATGTCATTATCACAATGAACAAAAAAATAAAAAAGGAAATGGCAAACAACAACATGACTGTTCAATCACGTAGACCCCATAGTTGAGCTGCTGCCACTGGAGGTTGGGGTGCAAGTAGTAGAGCCAGTACCCGTTTTTGGAAAGGAATGATCAGCGCCATCTTCTGGAGAGCCTTATACTCCTTGAGCATAAAGCGCCCCCCCATCTCAAACCTTGGGATTTTGCCTCTTCACTTCATCCAAATTGACATGCATATAAAACTCCAGTGCCTGGGCGCCCTCTGCAGAGAGAGCATAGTGACAACCAAGGAGCATTTGTTAAGGTTCAAACTGCACTCAACCCCTGATTTTTGCTCCTCTTTTTGTCATTTTTTTATGTAATTCTTTTTTTAATGATCAAATGTTTTTTAAAAGAGACAACAACAACAATAACAAGCAACAAATAAATCATAAAAAGCAATTAGCAGTTCTAAATTGTAAAATAAGATAAAAGAAGCCCCCCCTCTCAGTACCCAGCTCAGATTCTTTGTGTTTTAAGCTATTGAATACATTTTTGGTTGTGTAATTCTGTGGTTCAAATGGTCCAGATTCTAAATTGTTTTATGCTAATTCTCATGCTCCCTGACTTTTACATGTTCAGGTCAAAGGGGCGGGGCCCATGACATCACAGCTGCAAGGCACATCCATAGCCTATAAAAGCCTGAAGGCTCCTCAGTTTAGAGCAGAGGGAGTCTGGCTTGGCAGTGGGTGGTGCCGGACTGGGAATTGTGCAGGGATGCTGGGTAGTAGAGCAGGGTCAGGTAGTGAGGAAGACCCAGAAGATGAACTGGAAATGGAGACGGATAGAAAGGGGGATGGTAGGAGGAAAAAAGTTGAATCCAGAGCTGTGAAGGGTAAAAAACAGCAAAATACTGACATAACATCCAGTGATGAAGAAGAAGGTTATGATCTTCTTAAAAAACAGAAAAGAGGAGTTTAATGTATTGCTTAAATTTGACTCAGGACTAACCTCTGTTATGAATCCAATTAAAATACTGTAACCAGAGAACTGAAGTCAGCAATAGGTGATATAGATAATGGCAGAATTTTAGGAGAAGGAAATATGTTAGTGGTTTGTAAGGATAAAAAAACAATGTGAGAAAGCACTGCGTATGAAAACACTGTTGGGTAAAAAAATTGTATGTTTATTGCCACATGATAATAAAAGAATAGGAGGTGTAATAACATTACTTTGATGAATTAAAACTCCCTGATAGAGTAAGTCTTGGATTTGTTAGCCATTATGAAAGGATATACCTCCTCCAATAAGGTGTTATAAATATCAGGAAATCGGGCACAAGGCAGCAATATGTCAAGGAAAAGAAAGATGCAGTAAATGTGGTGGAGAAAATAAGTATGAAGAGTGTAGGGTAAGAAGGAAAGTTAAATGCTGTATTTGTGGTGGAGAACATGTTGCAGCATATAGAGAATGTGAAGCATTTAAGAAAGCAAAGAAAGTTCAGGAAGTTAAAGTAAAATTATGTGTATCATATTCAGAGGTGAGTGGCACAGTGGGTAGCACTGCTGCCTCGCAGTTAGGAGACCCAGGTTCACTTCCCGGGTCCTCCCTGTGTGGAGTTTGCATGTTCTCCCTGTGTCTGCGTGGGTTTCCTCCGGGTACTCTGGTTTCCTCCCACAGTCCAGAGACATGCAAGTTAGGTGCATTGGCAATTCTAAAAAATTGTCCCTAGTGTGTGCTTGGTATGTGGGTGGGTGTGTGTGTGTGTGTGCACGCCCTGCGGTAGGCTGGCTCCCTGCCCAGGGTTTGTTTCCTGCCTTGCGCGCTGTGCTGGCTGGGATTGGCTCCAGCAGAACCCTGTGACCCTGTAGTTAGGGTATAGCAGGTTGGATGATGGATGGATGTATAAATAGAAAATAAAAGGTTTTATAGTCAGTCAGTGCCATAACCTGCAGATGAAGCCCAAAATTAAAAAAAGATTATTTAGAGGAGGTGGTCTGCCAACATACAAAGTGCCAGTCACTTGCAAAGATAGAAAAAAAAAGTAAAAACAGCTTGAAGAAGGAAGGAGGCCTCCCTTTCTGCCAACACAGAAAGAAAGGCACTTATACAGATTAACAAAATCTTAAGAAGGCCTCCTTGTGAAAAAAAGGAAAAAAAAAGCAAAGTATGGGCCCATCTACTGATTAAATAAAAAAAATAAAATAAAATCCTTCAATGGCCACCACCCCCCTCCCCCCCAACACGATCACGTTTCTCCTTCTTTTTTCCTCCAGCCACTCCTGCACACTTTTGCCGGCCACGGTGGAGCAAAATGATTCCCCCCCAAAGCAGCTGTGGCCGAACTCCTTTATATTAGGACGGCCACAGCACTGGCAAACAAAGGCCTCCACCTTCTTCCTTTGTTTGGGGGGGATAACTTGCTGTCTCACCAGCTCCTCTGCCTCCTGCTTCTTCCTGCGGTGCCTGGCAGTGGTGCAGGGTACAGAAGGTTGTGCTGGTGGAGGCAGAGGAATGGCAGTGTCAGCTGGGGGAGTACCCGATGATGGGTGGTGCCACATCCATGGGGCACCCGAGCTCGCAGTGTCACCTGACCGGACAGATCAGGTGGGTCAGTGAACACATGATCCTGTGCAGTGGACTGCTCAGGGCAAAACAGAATGAGAGATGTGCCATGAAGAGGCTGTATAGAGGGTGGCTCTCTATGGTGACACCCACTGCGAAGCGTCTCATCAGGTGCCACACGTCGAGCTGCACCACTAGCTGATCCCGCTGGTGGAATAAGAGGGACACCTTGGATGGCCCCCCGAAGGAACAGCAGTCTCGGTCCACATACAGGACCAGAGGCAGGGACACACTGGCATCACGGATTTGCTGCATCAACCCAGTGGCACATATTTTCTGTCTCTTAAAAATACCCAATTACACATATAAATGTGTTTCATGAGTGCAGACAGAATATTGCACATTTTAAAAATAAATATAACCTGTTGCAAAGGAAAAACTTTTTTTTAGCATCAGATTATATGGTGGCATTTAACAGCATCAATTAGATGAATGGCAAATGTAAACGATATGTTGTTACATGTGCTGTGTGTGCTCTCTGTTGTTCAGTGTTATGAAGATAGGGTAGGAGTCAATGTAAGTTTGAAAGAATTGGGAGCTATGCTCATGAAAATATGAATTGCAAAATATGTATTTCAAGTAAAAAATGTGTCACACTCTTTCAAAAGAGTGGCCACTGCCAGGGGGCGCCCGAACGATTATGGAACCTTGGATAGCAGCATTTCCGCCACACTTGGAAGTGCTACCGGAAGGAATTCCAGGGACACCCGGAGTGCTTCTGGGTGCTCATGCGGCACTTCCACCACACCAGGAAGTGCCGACAGAAGATCGTCTTGGGGCTGCCTCCCTCCAGTGGACAAGCCGGAGTCAGGAGGAAAAGGACAGAGCTTGGGTGGAGAGGAGTAAAGGCAGCAGAAGTATTGAGAGACTTAAGGGACTGAGTTGGCTGATTTAAGCATTGTGGTGCTGTATAATATATAGAAGACTGTAATAGACGTGTGTGTTTTGGACATTCGAGGTCTGTCTGTCTGTGTCCAGGGGCTGTCTTTCCACCAGAGCTGATAACAAAGAGACCCAGGAGATGGAGATTTCAGTACTCAAACCACCCAAATCAACAATTCTGTCTAACAGCAGTAAAGCAGAGTCAAGGCTGCACAACAGCCACCTTCTGACTACACGTCTAAACGAATAACTAAAGAAATTTAACATTGCTGACTAATTGGACATGCAAACATGCCATTACAAAACAGCTGTTACGTTTTAACATGTTGTACTGGTATACAGTATCTATTGCCCACAATGCTTATCTAAGCTCTGTTTGCTGTTATTATGTCATATAGTGATGCAATAGTTAAAATAACAGAAAGATATCATAGCAAATGTGTGGGGCCCAGTAGCTGTGGTGGTCTGTGTGTGTGTCTGTCTGTCTCCACTGTTGCACTTATACAATGTGGAAATTAATTATTAATCTTCAGTTACCTTGTGCTACTGAGGTCCAGAATGGATAACAGCATTTTTAGCTTTTTATTTTCTCTCAGAGTCAAGTCTTTTGTTCCCTCCCTGAAACCCTAGCAGCTGTTTAAAACACATGGACTGGGGTATTTTTGAAAGAAGCCCTGTGGGCATTGACTTTGCAGCACAGGATTTTTGCCACTGTTTACTCCACACTTTTTAACAGGTTGTCCCTGAGAAAGAGAAAAAACATTATTAACTGAAATGACTATAAGTATTTAACTCTCAATACCAATAACTGTAATTTGCATTAAGCATGATGCAGAGAGCTATATGATTTATTATTTCTATATGATTTGTTTATCATATATATAGAGAAAGAATTAAGCTTGTGTACAGTTTAAGGATGTATTAAGCTAACTGAACAAATGTAATCTAATACAGACACTAAGCTGTAAGAGTGTATTCCTGTAGGACAAATGTACTAAACTAACTTTTAAGGTAGCTTTTGATATTGTATAACCAATTATTATGTGTGATGATCATTATGTGTGAAATGTAAGCTATAATAAGATTCTTAAATTGTAACTGCCACGTAGCCGTTGAAGTGTTGTAACCCTGATGGTGCAGAAGGATAGGGGAGTACATGTTTTGCAAAGTGCTGTCTCTGTAACTGTCTTGCAAAACTATTCATAGCTGAATTGCATAGCCTAAGCTGGGTAGGAAGCCTGGAACTATGGATATGTCGACAGTTCCACTTATCTAAAGACGACCGTGTATTTTTCCAGTACTGATCTGATGTGTCATCTTAAGCTACTTGCAAACTCAAATTGAACTGCCATACAGGGGGTCCTTGGGTTACAACGTCTTGACATACAACATTTCGAGTTTACAATGCTCACTCCCATAAAAACTTTAAAAAATTGAGACATGAGAAGTAATAAAGGTAAGGATTTTTTATACACTCATTTTTTCTGTTCCTACAGTACAGTGTACAGTACAGTATATTTATGTCCTTTTCCTTTTTCTGTGGCTTAATTGTGTTTTTATGTTCTAGATTATGATTTTGCAAATGTGTTAGGATAGGTAAGTGACTTAGGCTAGGGTGTGTTTTGACTTACACCAAAATTCGGGTTACATCACTGTTGTAGGAACGGAACTGTGTCATAACCCGAGGACCCCCTGTACTTCCTCTTTTTGTTTAGTAAACAAACTGGTATAAAATTGTGCTAACTTCCTTCTTTCTTTAGACTATCTGATCTAACTGTCAGTGGAACTGGCCGACAGGGGCTGCAAGCCTACTCTCACCAAGAATAAAGAAATTGCTTTTTTACTTTTTTATTGGTGTCTGCCTGCTGTTGTCTCGACTTTCGTCCACATCCCCAATTGCGTGTTCTTGTTTTAGAATCAAATTTGGCATTGCAAGAATGCTTTTTAAAAGAATGAATTGATTCACAACACAAACACAATTATAGTACGTACTAGTCTGCAGACTACAAGGGCCATATTCATTGTTCATGACTGAATTTAGCAACCTTTTATCTAATTTGGCTATAAATTATGATCACATAGTATTAGAACATTAGAACATTAGAACATTCTAGACGAGAACAGGCCATTCAGCCCAACAAAGCTCGCCAGTCCTATCCACTTGTTTCCTCCAAGAAAACATCAAGTCGAGTTTTGAAAGTCCCTAACGTCTTACTGTCTACCACACTACTTGGTAGCTTATTCCAAGTGTCTATCGTTCTTTGTGTAAAGAAAAACTTCCTAATGTTTGTGCGAAATTTACCCTTAACAAGTTTCCAACTGTGTCCCCGTGTTCTTGATGAACTCATTTTAAAATACAAGTCTCGATCCACTGTACTAATTCCCTTCATAATTTTAAACACTTCAATCATGTCACCTCTTAATCTTCTTTTGCTTATTGATGGGGGATTTTAGAGTACACATTGATGTGGAAACTAACACTTTTAGCAAATGTTTTATTTATTTGTTAAATTCAGTAGGCTTTTGTCAGATTGTCAAAGGTCCAACTCATAATCATAACCACACATTAGATTTAATTATAACTTAACAAAGTTGAAATTCAAAATTTAAATATTTCTCCATTAAATGAAGTCATTTCCAATCACTTAATTACATTTGATTTAGTCCTGCTCTTGCCAACGCACTCACAGATTAAAACAAAGACAGTGCGACATCTAGATTGTAATACTGCTTCAAAATGTATAGATACTTTGAGTAAATCGAGAGAAATTGTGGAAAACCATTTAGATCAGTTAACATCAAGTGTAAATGTGGAAAACAATTTAGATCAGCTAACATCACATTGTAATGTAACATTGAGAGATGCTCTGGACCCAGTGGCTCCCCTTAAAACAAAAGTGATCAAAGCACATAGAAACTCTCCCTGGTTTAATGAGAACACTCAAGCTCTTAAATTAGAGTGTCAAAAACTAGAGCGCAGATGGAGAACAACAAAGCTACATGTCTTTCAGACTGCATGGACAGAGAGTGTTCAAAAATATAAAAAACTCTCTTTAA
This sequence comes from Polypterus bichir lapradei, assembly GCA_026402145.1. Taxonomy (NCBI): domain Eukaryota; kingdom Metazoa; phylum Chordata; class Cladistia; order Polypteriformes; family Polypteridae; genus Polypterus; species Polypterus bichir. Next base: position 128,859,506 of record JANRMT010062814.1, read on the forward strand.
AGCTCGCTCAGAATACTATTCTACAATAATATATAGCAATAATAAAAATCTTTGGGTACTGTTTAGAACAGTGGCTAAATTAACAAATGGGAATTCAGATCTACAGTGCAAAACACCAACAGATATTAGCAGTACAGACTTTATGAACTTCTTCAATGAGAAAATTAAAAATATAAGATCCCAGATCTCAGCATCACAGTGCAAACCACATACTATCTTAGCAGACCCTGCCTCACATTGCATTCAACACTTAGTAATTTTAATCCTGTAACTGAGCAGAAAGTCTTAACTTTTATTTCTAAAATGAAACCCACTACTTGTTCCCTAGATCCAGTGCAAAAAGTAAAAAGTGCAATGGATGTTCTTGCAGCACCTATTCTTAGCATGGCATGGCACAGTACCTAATGCACTAAAAGTGTCAGTCATTAAACCATTACTTAAAAAATCAGACCTAGACCCACATACTGTATACTTAATAATTGTAGACCTATTTCAAATTTACCCTTTCTCTCTAAAATACTAGAAAAAGTAGTTGCCAATCAGCTTCAGTCACACCTTATGCATTACAATTTATTTGAGAAATTCCAGTCTGATTTCCGCACTGGTCACAGTACAGAAATGGCACTAACGTGGGCTGTAAATGACATTCTGATATCCTCTGATGAAGGAAATTCCACTGTAATTATGTTGTTAAACTTAAGTGCAGCGTTTGACACCATTGACCATTCTATTTTACTGCACAGGCTAGAAAATGATGTTGGGCTTACAGGCACTGTGCTCACTTGTTTTAGTTCTTATTTATCAAATCGATTCCAATACGTACAGAAATGTGCTGACAGTACTCCATCATTATACACAGACGTGAGATATGGTGTCCCACAGGGCTCAGTACTGGGACCTTTACTGTTTTCACTTTACATACTTCCACTG